>JADRCD010170100.1:15853-35342 GCA_019843815.1 Montemys delectorum | reverse complement strand
ACAACAGTCGCGGCAGCAGCTGTGAATGGAAGTCTAAGGATCTAGCAATTGCTCAGTCCCACAAGGCAAGCAGGCAAAGCAGAGAGAGCTTTCTTTTTTTCAATGTTCTTATATACGTCTCCAGCAAAAAGTGTGGCCCAGGTTAAAGGTGTGTGCCACCACACCTTTAACCCCGGATGATCTTAAACTCAGAGCTTTCTATGTTAATCCTATGGGATTCGTAGCCACTATTCCTCAAGGTCTCCATGCCAAGATTCAGGTCAGAAACTTGTATCTCTCAGCCTCCAAATTAGGGCCACAGGTGAGCCTTCTAATTCTAGATTATAATTCATTTCAAATATAGTCAAGTTGACAACCAAAAATAGCCACTACAGACATGTTCTGCAAAACACATCCTTATGTGATTTCATTATTGGAACATGATAGAGTAAGCTTATACCAACAAAGGCAGTTACAGTGCCACTGGATGTCCCAGTTTTGTATATGGCCCCTTATTGACAGAGACTCTTTATATACCACATAATTGAGTTAATATAGTCACAAACACTTTTTGCTTTTGACTAATGCTTGTGGGGTATCAGTTTCAAATGTGTTATGTATTCAAGATTTTAAAAATTAACTTAAAAATTTTTGAGATAGGTTCTTGCCTTCTTACAACTACTAAATTTGAGCATCCATGCCTGCTTTTTGTTTTTTAAAGAGAATAGCAGTTATTTTTAAAAGAACTTAATTATCTAAGATACTATAAGATGGCCTGGTCTCCTCTGCATATTTTCTGCTCCAATTTCAGAAGTGGGTGTTTCTCCCCGCACTGGTACCTCTTCTTGTCACTAGGCCTTCAGGTACAGATCATGTGATTTTGGTGTCCAGTTTGGTGCTATTCCTAGGTTAGTTGAGCAGCCAGAGTGCGGAAATACCAGTGTGCACATAAGAACCCATGAAGTGCTGGTATCTGTAAGTATACATGACCATCCGCATTGGTATTTAGCCAAGGTTTAGTTTGTACCAATGTGAACAATTTTAATCTATAAGCCTACATACTTGTCTTAGGTACTTTTGTATTGATGTAAAGAGATACTATGACCAAGGCAACTTATAAAAGAAAACATTTATTGGGACTCAGTGTTCCAGAGGGTTAGAGTCTCTGACCATCATGACAGAGAGCATGGTAGCAGACAAGCAGGCATGGCGCTGGAGCAGTAGCTTAGAGCTATATCCTGATCCATAAGACAGACAGAGAACTGAGAATGACATGGGCTTTTGAAACCTCAAGCCTACACCTAGCAACACATCTCCTACAAGGCGACACCTCCAATTCCTCCTAAATAGTTACACTAACAAGGGACTAAGCATTCAAATAGATGAGCTGTGAGGACGTTCTTATTCAAAGTTACCACAATATCATTCTAGCTTCTTCTTTGTTGTTGAGAACCGTATATGACACACCAGATGATAACAGGAATGGGTAGTGATACTTTTTTTTCTTAGATATTTTCTTTATTTACATGTAAATTTTCCCTTTCCCAGGTTCCCCTCCAAAAAACAAACAAACAAACAAACAAAAACAACAAGAACAAACTCCTTTTGCCTCCCCCCTCCCCATGCCTGCCACCCCACCCTCTCCCACTTATTGGCCCTGGCATTCCCTACACTGGAGTTGGAGAAAGGTTCTATGGGGCTGAAGGATTTGCAGCCCCTTAGGACGAACAACAATTACTAACTAGTACCCTCAGAGCTCCCAGGGACCCAACCACCAATCAAGGATTATACAGGGTGGGACTGAATGTTCTGGCAGCATGTGTATAGTAGAGGATTGCAAATTCGATCATCAATAGGAGGGTAGTGATATTTTATGCTAATATGGTAGGGTTGTACTGCTTGGATACTCTCATGATCTGGGTACTTTATCTCCATCTGCGTCTCTGACTCCCAGCAAGACATGTGCCTCCCAGGAAGAGTACCATTTCCCCTTAGCAAGAAGAATGCAAATCGACCCATTCTTATCTCCTTTTACAAAGTTATAGTTCGAGTGGATCAAAGACCTTCAAATAAAACCAGATACACTGAAATTAATAGAGGAGGAAGTGGGGAAGAGCCTTGAACACATGGGCACAGGGGAAAATTTCCTGAACAGAACACCAATGGCTTATGCTCTAAAATCAACAATAGACAAATGGGACCGCATAAAATTGCCAAGCTTCTGTAAGGCAAGGGGCACTGTCAATAGTTCAAAACAGCAACCAACATATTAGAAAAAGATCTTTACCAATCCTACATCTGATAGAGGGCCAATATCCAATATATACAAAGAACTCAAGAAGTTAGACTCCACAGAACCAAATAACCCTATTAGAAATGGGGCAAAGAGCTAAAGAAAGAATTCTCAACCGAGGAATACCAAATGGCTGAGAAGCACCTAAAGAAATGTTCAACATCCTTAGTCATCAGGGAAATGCAAATCAAAACAACTCTGAGATTCTACCTCACAGAATGGCTAAAATCAAAAACTCAGATGACACCAGATGCTGACAAGTATGTGGAGAAAGAGGAATATTCCTCCATTGCTGGTGGGATTGTAATCTAGTACAACCTCTGTGGAAATCAGTTTGGCAGTTCCTCAGAAAATTGGACATAGCACTACCTGAGGACTCAGCTATACCACTCCTGGGCATATACCCAGAAAATGTTCCAACATGTAATAAGGACACATGCTCCACTGTGTTCATAGCAGCCTTATTTATAACAGCCAGGAGCTGGAAACAACCCAGATGTCCCTCAACAAAGGAACAGATATAGAAAATGTGGTACATTTACACAATGGAGTACCATTCAGCTATTAAAAACAATGAATTTATGAAATTCTTAGGCAAATGGATAGAACTAGAAAATATCATCCTGAGCGAGGTAACCCAGTCATAAATGAGCACATATGGTATGTACTGATTGATAAGTGGATATTAGCCCAAACATTTGGAATACTCAAGATAAAATTCACAGACCACATGAAGCTCAAGAAGAAGGAAGACCAAAGCGTAGGTGCCTCAATCCTTCTTAGAAGGGGGAACAAATACTCATGGGAAGAAATACAGAGACAAATAGCAGAGACTGAAGGAAAGGCCATCCAGAGACTGCCTTACCTGGGGATCCATCCCACATACAGATACCAAACCCAGACACTAAGTGCTTGCTGACAGGAGCCTGATATAGCTGTCTCTTGAGAGCCTCTGCCAGAGCCTGATAAATATAGAGGTGGATGCTTGCAGCCAACTATTGTCCTGAAAACGAGGTCCCCAATGGAGGAGTTAGAGAAAGGACTGAAGGAGCTGAAGGGGTTTGCAACCCATAGGAAGAACAACAATATCAACCAACCAGACCCCCCCAGAGCTCCCAGGGACTAAACCACCAACCAAAGAGTTGGAGGCACCATGAAGCAGAGGATGGCTTTGTTGGACATCAATGGGAGAAGAGGCCCTTGGTCCTGTGAAGGCTGATACCCTAGTGTAGGGGAATGCTAGGATGGTAAGGTGAGAGTGGGTGGGTGGAATAGTGGGAGGGAGAATGGGATAGGGGGTTTCTGGAGGGGAAACCAGGAAAGGGGATAACATTTGAAATGTAAACAAATAAAATATCCAATTAAAAAAAGTATAATTTTAGTTCATACTGAAAAACTGTTTCTTTAATTCTTTAGGGGGTACACTGAAAAAAACAAAGAAAGGACAAAAGAAAGAAAGACGGGGGGGAGGGAGGGAGGAAGGAAGGAAGGAAGGAAGGAAGGAACAAACAAAAACCAACACATCTTTCTCATGAAGAATCTTCTGGGCATTTTTCACCAAGACAGTTCTTCCCTCACTTGCTAGTGTATAAGAACTATTTCTCAGTTCCTCCATGTGAGGATATGACATGATTTCTGCAGGTAAAGCCAGTGCACCAATGTCTGGTGCTATGAAGAGAACATGAAGAGTTCAAACCCCGAAGTTCCACAGTGGCCTCCGTGGGACTGTGAAATCATGTGTATATCCCTCTTGTCTTACAGATTCCGAAGCTCCTGGATCTGTCCTTGCTGGTTTCCTAGACTGGCCAGTCCTCAGATCCCAGGGTGTGCCATCTTCATGCTGGGCTCAGACAAGTCCATTGAGCATTCTCCTTGTTGTAAAGAAGGGAGTTAGTCATACCTCTCATTGTTTTAGTGTTTCACTCTCTCTCTGTGTTTTAAGAAATCACTTCCTAAGCATCATGCTAAATAATCTTAAGTCTTCATATCCAGAACTGGCATCACTGCTAATATTTCACATTTGTTTATGATTGCACTGTGACCTTTCTTCTCTTTTTCCCCTTCTAGATTATTTTTAATGCCTCTTTTTATTCTGACCCATTATGCACATAATGTATTGCTAGGTAAATAATACATGCCCAAGAATTGTGTGCCTATATTCACGACAATTTTGGACTTCTTCCTTTTCCTCTTTGTTGTTTGTTTGTTTGTTTGTTGTTTTTGTTTGTTTACTTTGCAACATCTTTCTTGAATTTCAATGTCAAGGCTGTAGTGTCCTAATAAAACAAGTTGGGAAACATCCCTTGGCCTTTATTTCTGTAAGGAAGTTATATAGGATTGGATTTCTTTCTCCCTTTAGATAATTATAGCTGTGAAGCAGCTGGGCAGAGCCGTCATGCTCAGAAAGGATGATCTTCTTACAATTTCAATGCTGTCTGTAGTTTTACATGACTTGGATTCTTCTGGTATTCCTTTCAGTAGTTTTATAAGGCTACTTCTGAGGGAACTGTCAAATACAGTCACATAAAAATCTCAACAGTGGCTGATTATTAAACCATCAGTTCTCTGTGGGATGCAAAGCGATGAGGACGAATCTTTTAAAAAAGTCGCAAATAATAGGGCAATGACTAGAATATGGCTGTCTTCAGGATAGGGAGTGGAGTGCAGTATACTGCTGCTCAGTAGACAGAGGGAGGAGAAAAGGTGTAATGGGTACAAGTTAATATTCTCGCTAGTACGCCAGCTCCAGTAGATAGTGTATTCGTAAGGCAGATGATAAAGGCAAATGAAAATGAAATTTAAAATTTACATTCATTTGTCAATTAAAGAGTGAAAACCTTCCTAAAGAGCAGAATAAAATTGAAAATGAGAGCATAATGCATATTGGAACTAGTTTAGTACATGTATAAAATATTTAAAAATTAAAATTTTAAAATATTAACATGACCCATGGCCTATAAGCACATGCTGGTAAGCTTTACTTACTAATTAGCGTAAAAATTACTTTCTAATCTGATCATAACAACCAACCTCAGTTTTGTTTCTTTCAATACTGGAAGACAGACTCTAGAACACACAGGTTTGTTTGATTTTTGTTTTAAGAAATGAAATTATTAAAGACATGATGATGGTGAACAAATTAACTTAACTATCCACTGAGGAAAAATATTAAGAACATTTTTTTTTCATTTTTTAAAATTGTGTGTGTGTTTGTGTTGAGGGTGGAGAGGAATATAAGTATGCATACCAGGACAAACATATAGGGGTCAAAGGGTAAATGTGGGAGTTGATCCTTTCTTTCCACCACATGGGTTGTAGGGAACAAACTCAGGTCATCAGGCTTAGTGACAGACACCTTTCACCACTTAGCCATCTTGCTGGACCTGTGAACAACATTCTTCCCCGCTCTTTTTCTCTCTCTCCCTCCCTCCCTCTTTCCTTTCTCTCTCTCTCCCTCCCTCTTCTCTGTCTCTCTGTCTCTCTGTCTCTCTCTGTGTGTCTCTGTCTCTCTGTGTCTCTGTCTCTGTCTCTGTCTCTCTCTCTCTCTCTCTCTCTCTCTCTCTCTCTCTCTCTCTCTCTCTCTCTCTCTCTCTCTCTCTCTCTCTCTCTCTCTCTCTCATGCTGGAGATTGAACCTGGAGCCTTACACATGCCAGGCAAGGGCTCCACTGCTTAGTTACATCTTCATCCCTGAAGAGAAATTCTTGTAAAAAAAGCACCCCCCCCCCCCAAAAAAAAAAAAAAAAAAAACTAAGATCAGTTCCAGACTAGTGGCCAGGAGAAGACAGACATTTAGAGAGGTGAGACTGCATGTGACATTGCTTCTGAATGAAAGGGCCTGCGGGCTCAGAGCATGTGAGTAGGGACTACAGCATGGATTTGGTGACTGTGTGAGCTAGGAAATGAAAGCCAGAGCTGTTCAGTTCTGCATGTAGCCTCTCAAACCCATTTGTTACCATCTCCATCCTCAATGCAGTAGCAAGGCAAGGTCTCCTGGGAGGTGTTGGTGCTGTGAACAGATTCATGCCACCACTACAAAAAAAATAGGGGGGCTTGCAAAAGCAGCACTGTCCTCTGCTCTCTCCCCAGGCAGGGCTGCCTTCTGGTCCTCTGCTGCTTCCCAGATTGCTCTCCATCTCGCTGCTTGAGACAGGGGCTCTCACTGAACCAGAGGTTCACCATTTTGGATAATCTGGCCAGTGAACATCTAATACTAGGGACAGAAATGGTTTTCTATGGCCTAATGCTGGGGTTACAGGCACTCAGTGTTTTACATGGGTGCTGCTGATGTGAACTCAGGTCCTTACGCCTTTAAAGCAAGTGCTCTTACCCACTGAGCCATTTCCCCAGTTACTGATTTTTAATATGAATTTGACACACAGACAAACCTAGATATATCATTTGCTGTACATAAATATCTGCCTATGCGTGTAAAGGTAGCTTTTACTGGGCTCTAAATAAGTGGATAGATTGTGACTAATTTATAGCCATGGCTATTAAACCAATTTAATGTAAGTTAGCATCAAACACAGAGTACTAGATTGCCATTGTGTTTAAACATTTTCATGCTGATAAAGTAGTCTAACTTGTATTAAAAGAACAACAGATTTGTTTTATAAAGGATATAATTTGCTAAGTCTGAATTTCCCAATTTCTTTTTGAAAAAGTGATAAGAGAGGAAGAAATGTTTCAGGCAAACCACAGGCCCTGGACCTTTTGTTTCTCTGTAATTTCTTTCTTTCTTCCAAGTCATTCTTACTGTGCAGAGACCATAACCAAACCCCAGACGATAAAGGATTTTTCCCTCCTGCAAGAGCAGCACAAAGTGCTGCTTTTGCTCTGAGGAACAGCAGACAAAAGAGACATACTTTACAGCAGTTAACACACAGCAACACACTGGGCCAGGGAAGAGCTCTCCAGAGCTCCACCTTTGACAACAGAATTCATTCTGCTAGTTCTAATTTTTTTTTATACCAAAGCTCATACCCTATGCTGACTAGGAACCCAAGTTCAAAAACCTTCATTCCCATGTCTTACTCCAGCCAGTTCCATTGGCATGGCTTCACCCAGGTGCACTGTGGCAGGTGACTGAGTGTCCTGAGGACACACTTCCACCTGGGAGTCTGCCTGCCCTGAGGTGAAGATGCCCACCTCTGCTCTCTTGTCCATGTCATCATATGCATGCACATACACATACACAACACATACATACACACATACATGTGTGTATAAGGAGAGTTATTGCTGAACAGGATCACCCTTTGACCTGTGTAAGTAGGAATTAGAAGACAAATGCTTCCTGCATTATGCTCAAAAGTGGCTAGCTCAGGGCAATGCCTATGGGATATCTGAGAGCCCTCAGTGTCATTTCTCTCCTGCAGTGGATACCTATGTTTATTGGCTTTTTTGTCTCTTCCCCACATCCTATCTGTGGTCTTGCTCTCTGGGATTATTTTCAAAACTCCTAGGAACCCTTGTCCCAGTCTCTGCTTTCAGGAAAACTTAAGCAAAGAAACAGGAGCAACAGTACAATTGTTGCCCTACTCAGCTAGTGTTGCAGGGTCCCAGGGACTTCAGGGATGCCTGGATCTGGGATGGAATATGGTTGTCATTCTCTTGTCCTTCCTTCTCTCCTCTTCTTTCCTCTAAGAAGGTCTCTCTTGTGCCTACAGTAGTAATATTTCCTAGCTCCAGCAAGGAAGCAAGCTTCAGGAAGTTGTAGCCTCCCATTCAGAATAGGAAATCTGGACAGGGACTTACTTTACTATGGACAGGGTTATAAGTTCCATCCTTACCCAGAGGCTGAGGAAATCGGGCACCAGGATAACCAAGGCTGGGATGGGTAGGGATGGGCAGGGATGGGCAAGGATGAGCAGGGATGGGCAGGGATGGGCAGGGATGGGCAGTACTGCTTCCAGTAGGGTTGAAAGCAAATAATACATGAACACAATGTTTCCATAGAAGCAGATGACATGGGACACCAAGTTGCCCATATCCCACATGTAGGACACCTGCTATGCAGCTCTATCCTTATAACCTGTCAGAACTGTACCTCACATAGACAAGCCAAGATAATAAGGACCAGTAAATGAACAGCCTTTATGTGGCCTTGTGCGGATCTCCTCCTCCCTAAGTCTTTCTTGGACTCAACTTGTGGACTTGTTCCTTGCTATTTCCCAATTCCTTGTCTGTCCAGGCTCTACAATGATGCTGGGCAGAGCTCTAACAGTCCTCCTTAAGGGCAGTTACTGAAAGGAACAGCTTACCACTGAGTTCTGGGAGCTGTTCTAGCTCCAGCTATGGTTCCTTCAAAGTGCTTCCTTCAAAGCTGTGCATTTCCCACTCTTGGTGAGTTGAGAGCTGGGTTCCCCACACCACTGCTTGTAGTGGAAACTTCTGATTTCTTTGGAAAGTCAATTATGTCAAACATTTCTCTGAAGCAGGAAGCAGGCGAATGGATGTTCTGCCAAAGCAGAGATGTGAAAGGATGCACAATGTTAAGAAGGCTCCAACAGACAGTGGACAATGCTGTATGGTATTGGTATGCCTTGGCACTCCCTAATGGTCGTGGTTTGTTGTAACTTCATGGAAAGAAATGCACTACAAAACTTCTGATGGTGTTTTGGTGGCTTCTGGACACTTTTGCAGACTTGGCTGATGGGCAGTGATGTCACCTGATACAGACTCACATGGAGTTTTGCCAAGACAAGTAATGGTAGACTTGCATAACTAGCTTTGCAAGGCTTCCTTGGTCTCTTCCTCGGTGTTTCTCTTAGCTGATCTTCACTTCATTGAGAGACGCACAGAAGAGAATCTCTCCTGGTGTCCTGGCTGGTCCTGGTCACTCCTACTGACTTGTGCCAAGGCCAGGCTGTTTCTGCTGGATCGTGCCACCACTGCTGATTTGTGTTGCCTATAATGACACTACTGAACTGGACTGCTGGTATATATCCTAACAAGGGAAATTCGATTTGCTCCAAAGAACTATTTCTAGTAGGTCCACTTCCCCTGTATCCTAATGATCTTTCCTTTCCACTACCTCTGGTGGGTGGTGGGCTAGAAGGTGGGTAGAAGCATTTACGAACTCTTATTAAAAGTAGGTTTTGAAAAAAATCTAAGCCTACAACCACTGTCCTATATTTAGAAATTAGTTTTGGAAACAATGATGTTTTAAAGTTCAAAGGACTTTACCTAATGGTAAATAGTTGAGTTAGGAGATTAAGCCTGGCTGGTATATACTGCCATATATAGAACCAGTTTGTTCTAACTTCATTCCTGTTGCTGTGATAAATACTCCGACAAAAGAGCAACATAGGGCCGAAAGGGTTTATTTCATCTCACAGTGCCAGATTACAATCTGTCCCCGAAGGGACGTTAAGGCCACAGAAACTTGAAACAACTAGAAACATCAGATCTGTAGTCACGATCAAAGAGAAATGATGCACACTTAGTATTTGAGGAAGCAGAGAAAGCCCTGAGTGAGTGCTGTCCAGGGGGAACTGTGAATTGTTGATATGGGCAGGGCCATGACAAAGGCCAAGGCTTCTGACTCATGGGACCTTAGCAACTTCAGCTTCTTCGAGGATGTTTCTAGCCTGAGACTGCGGACCACAGACTCCTCTGACCAAGACTAGATCACCCCTTCCCCTGTGCTGCATAAAACAAACATGCTGAGGTTCCAGACCTTAGCAGTGGCAGTGCTCCATCAGAGGGCACACACCCCACCCAACCCCAGCGTTTCTCTGTGTTTGTGTGTCTGTCCTTTCTTCATTTCCTTGCCACCTCTAGTCAGGGTTCCAAACCACACAGGGAGTTGGAAGGGTCAGCCTGGTTTCTCCGCTCTGATAGTGTAGTCCCTACACCAGGGAATGGCGGCACCGCTTTCAGTTGTTTCTTCCCTCACTAATCAAGGCATTCCCCCAGACATGCCATGAGCAACCTGATCTAGACAACTCACTGCGACTGCCTTCTGGTGTCTCAGCATTGTGTCAAGTGGAGAACCAAGCTAAGCTTCACACAGGTCATTCTAGGAGTCTCATTTGATGAACTGTGCCCTGCAAGTTGGATCTCTGGTGGATAGGATTCAGAACCTACAGGTCATGTCAGTGAGACCCAGTGTAAAGTCTCCCGGGACTTGTTAGAGCAGACACATACACAGTCCATTCCTATACACATGGGCATGTACGATCACATCTCATACAAATGACATACAGCTGCATTCCAGATCACTTTGTGCTGTTACAGGGTATCTACACGCTTTCCATAAAGAAAGATTATGCATTTTATATCTCTTAATGATGTTCAGTTACCGTATCTCATAGCAGATTTTCTTAACAAAAGTTTAAGAGAATTTTCTTTCATGTGTACCTAAAATTACAAGGGTATAGAAATTAACAAGAATTAATTTTTGAAGATCATTTTGATTCTTCAAAACATAAATACTTGAATAAATTGAGGTCAACCTGAGGAGATAGATGAGATTAATATTTCTGGTGATAAACTGAAATAGCCTTGAGAACTCCATGAGGATTTCAAAGGAATAATTATTTTATTCTGTAGATATTTTGAAACAAGTATAAAAGAAAACCATAACTGCAGATGTTCCGGTCTTTGCTTTTTCAACTATCTGGAGAATCCTGTGACAGCAGAGGTGAGGAAACTTGCCCTGGGTCACATAGCTTGGTACTACAAAGACAGAATGAAAGTGAGGCTGCCTGAAAATCCAGGACACGAGGCTGCCTTAGTCTGCTTGGGCTCCTACTGGTGTCATTAACTGGAGACAATTAAAGTGCTCACCCTTAGAAAATAATTTTTGAAACAGGTGTGTAAAGCATGAGTCACTCTCATAGCTAGAAGGAATGGAGATATTTACATACGATGAAACAGAAAGTGTCTACTGTACAAAGATTCAAAGCCAAAACCCCCGCTGTAAAGATTGAAGCAAAGGGTGGGGCCTGTGGGAGCACTGAGACCATGAGAGTAGAACCCGTATGAATGCAATTAGAGTCCATTATAGAAGAGACCACACACAGCTAGCTTATTCCTTTCCCCACATGAGTGACAGGATGGTCATCTGTAACAAACGGCCTTTGTCAGGAACTAAATCTGCTGGTACCCTGATTTTGCACCATCTAGCTTCTGGAATTGCAAAGAACACATTTCTATTCCTTATGAGCTGTGCGACCTAGAGTAGGCTAACATCTCACACAAGCTGAGGGCAGGCACACACGGCATCTTAAAGGACAAAGCCAAAGCGAGCATGCTTAGTGTACTAAACGTTTCATTATAAGTTATATGAATACAAACACGAATTCTTATTATATACTCACATAAACATGTGGGCACACATACATACACCTTCACACATGAGCTTGCTTACGGCATCCAGGCGATTCGGGAGGTTGGATTCTGAATGGGGAGGGGCAATAGAAACTTCAGCACTGCAAGTTACACCTCGCAGAATGATTGCATGGTTTTTCCCTAAGGTTGGCCGTAAAGCAGCTTTTGCTGCTTAAAATAGAAATTCTGCTCTGGCTGCATCCAGAAAATTATACTTTGATGTCAATAAGTAAATACTAGATCAACAATACTGTTTTCACCTTCTGTGAATCCATTCAAGAAGTATTTAAGCACATTGTCTTGGCTGTGATTGAGCTCTGCTGGCTACGGGCACTTGGCTTCCTGGAGCTTGCCCAGTGGCTCAAAGCCAGATGAGATCTGCACCTGTGCACACCTATGACCTATTTCTGGGGATGCAGCAGCTCACAGCTGAGGACAAAGAAAGGAGGGAGAGGCTAGGTTTGGACCTCAGGCACTGTGGGCTTCGAATCCATGCACAGAATAGTGAAGGAAGTTAACTTGCCTGTGGTGACCTTGCTATGTGTCCTTTTGGAAAGTGGGAATTAGATTTGAGAGCGGCTGTTTGTCTTGGCATTTTATGGGCACAGACTCTGAGATCGTTATAAACACAGAGCTGGTCTTAACGTGGAGTACTCTGCCCCTCTGTAAACGGTGACACGGCAGCTTTGCAAATGCTTGCTGTGCAGTCATTTTCAGCGTCTAAATTACACTCAGTAGAGCTTTTTTGGCTCCTCTGTGAAGTAAGAGTGGGATGGCAGCAGGCTTCTGGACAGATTGCTAAATTAAAGCCTGATTGAACCAGGATCGGTGTTGACTGTGTGCAGATGAGCAGACAGAACCTACCTGCTGTGGGCTTACTGAATACATTTTTTGCTGAAAGGAACTTAAATTTAGAAAACGGAGTGGGCTAACAACATGTAGGATACCCTTATGCCAGCCTCCGCCAAATATTTCCAATATAATTCTCGCAAATTACTTACTTTGAAGTAAAATATTGGAGACATTTTCCAAGCCAGTGAACACAAGCAAAATCAAATGGAGTTAGGACTATCAAATACACTTGTGCAGTTCCCGCAGTCCTGAACAGCTTCCAGCCACGGGAGCAAATAGCATCTGAAATTTAACAGATTCTCTGCCTCTCAGCTGTGCACACAGCTCCATAAAAGCAGCAGCCTAGAAGCAGCCAAGGGGCTCAAAGCAGCAGCCCTGGAGAACTACTTGGATCACTCTATTTTTACTAACTCGTTTGCCAATTGTGATAAAGTCCAAATCCAGCTCCAAGGCAGGGGAACGAAGAACTTGAGTGCACTTCCTATTTTGTGGAATCTAGGTTGCTCTTGTCATTTATTTTGACTGGTGAAACAGGTAATACAATAACAGGGGTTTACAGGGATAAGTCCCCAAAGCCTTGGAACATCTGGTCTACACTTTTGAGAGCCTAGGTGCTGCATGCAGCTCTGCTTGATCTCTTTGAGGGTTGACAAAACAAAACACCAAAAAACAAACAAAAAACCCAACCCAACCCAAAACAACCAACCAACCAAATAAAAAAACTTGTACAGAAAGACGCCCATGCCGGGTGAGTTGAGACCACACCTGATCAGGCTGAAATACCTTATTGCTGCAGTCACTAGAACCACCTGCTGCAACAGAAGCAGGGGGATTGCTGGGATGAGTGCAACTCAAATAGCTATCTTTCCATCTTGAGGTAAATTAATGATTGTTGATTTAATATACCAGATGGAGAGGCAGGTGGCTGCCTACTAGCAATAAAAACAATAAGTCAACAAAAAATTGCAAAGGATTAATCAATTATATTGCAAAACCCACCATTCTCCTCCTTCCTAACTCTAAGGACTTCAGCAAGTAACTCACCCTTTCTGTAGAGTTTTCATAGCACCACCAACTACTATGAATGATGTTTTAGGGAACCAATAAAAATATCCTCCAAAAATTATACCTGAAACATAGCATCAAAGAATATCAGTGGTTTTAGAACAGAAAATTGACTTGGAGTTAAACTATATTTAACATGGAATCTTTGTACTGAATACTATTGGGACTCAGCGAGGTAGCTCAGTGATTAAAATGTTTGCTCTCAAAGCTCCAGAACCAGAGATCCCCAGAATCTATGTAAATCCAAGTGGGTGTGGTGGTTATTCATTTGTGGTTACAGCCACAGAAGGCTGAGATAGAGGATTCCCAGAGTGAGCTGGCTAGCAAGACTAGTCTGATAGATGAGCTCTGGGTTTGATTGAGAGAGCCTGCCTTGATAAGTAAGGTGGGAGAAGCAAGTGGTTGATAATGACTTGTGGATGGACCTGGGGTCTCTATACATAAATCACAACCCGCCTACCATGGGTGCTAGGTGTCCACCTCCATGTAACTGGGCACACATGCACTTGTGCATCTTCACATAGTTAAATAAAATACTACTTAGGTGTATGGAATGATGTACTTAAGCTTAGAAAGTGACCCTTTTCTATTTAAGCTCTTGATGGACAATGAGAAACATAACTATCAAGCGATGAAATACTAAGTTAAAAAAATATGGTTTTTTTTTTATTCATGGCAGAACTTAAATACCACAGGCAGTGTTGACAACAGTATCATACCATTTTAAGAAACCCAGAATATCACATAGTCATCTATCATAATGGAGATTTTCATTTTCCTGATGCTTGTCTTCAGTGACCCATCAGACTTTTAAACCATTAGGTCATCTAAGAATAAGTCTTTTAACTGCCATGTTTCCTTAAAAATTTTTAATCGTTACATATTTATTTATTTACTTATTATGTATGTGTGTCATGGCTTGTTCAAGGACAACTTGTAGGAGTTGATTCTCTCCTTCTACCATGTAGGCCTCAAAGTCAGGTCATGAGGCTTGGGTGCAAGCACCTTTACCCAACTCACTGATCCTTTCCTGCTCACCTCTAAGACCTCTTGGTACAGCAACTCTCATTGTAGAATCTCAATTTTAACCTCATGCTAATAGATCTTACACTTTGACCTCCTCAGTGTCCTGTTCACATTTGCCTTAGAGCAGAGCTTAATTCCCATTACCAACACTGGGTGGGTCACAACTGCTTATAACTAGCTCCAGGGGCTGGAGGCCTGGAAGATCAGGAGCTGCCACCTAGTCTCTTTCCTCCCCTTCACTGCCCCTGGATCTGGGTCTCCAGGGATGTGGAACCTGCAGCCCTCTGGGATGCAGGAGAAGGGAGGAGTGAGTCAGGAAGAGTCAGGCCCAAGACAGGGGTTGACCACAAGGGAAGCAGTGTAGAGAGCCACGCCCAAGCTGGCTCAATCGCCATTACAACATGGTACCGGCATCCGGTGTCCTCTCCCTGTAAACAAGTAGTCTGCACATATGCTAAGGGCCAGAGCGCGTCAAGTCACAGCCCATCCCGGGGCGTCACATGAAGTAATGAGCAAACAGCCAATCAGAAATGAACACACCACCCCAGGGTGTATATAAGCAGTGCCTTTTCGGGGCTTGGGGTCTTCCTCTTAAAGATGCAATAAACGCTTGCTGCAGAAGAATCCTGGTGTCCGCGTGCGTTCTTGATGGCAAGACGATTGTGCGGATTACAAAGCAGGGTATGGCTGACACTGGAAAATAGGGTTTTGCACTGGGTTTGTTGTTTTTTTGTCTTTTTTTGTTTTGTTTTCCTTTAAAATAAAAACAAAAGCTGTGAGAACAAAACAAAACAAAACAAAACTAGCTCCAGGGGATCTGATGCCCTCTTCTGGCCTCTCTGGGCATTCTTGTACAAATGAGAACACATACAGACCATACACATATACGCATATACAATCAAAGAAAACAATATTATAATAAGCACATACCAAATATTTGGCAGAATCTTTTACACATTTAAGTGATTTCAACTATCGTTTTACTTAAATTGATTTACACCCTCAGGTAAAGCATTTTTAAAACTCAGGAAAAAGTAGAAAGTGTGTTAAGAGATATTTCTAATCATAATGTGTTGCTCAGGAAAAGATCCCCAAAGAAAGGACTGGGGCCAAGCCAGCCTTGTTACTCTTCAGCTGGAATTACCGATAATGAGAGAAGAGCTAACTGAGGTCTAGCCAAGGTTATGCTCCAGATCTCTAGGAGGTGCTAATTATGGCGTGTTACTAATCATGCCAGACCACAAATTATCCCATATCAAAGATTAATGGTATTAGAAATAAATGGAATTTAACAACTTTATGATGATGATTAATTACAGACAAGTCAAAATTACGTAAAAGGATGAATGGCCCTGATTCAGGCTGTGTGTAAGTAGGCTAGCTCTGCATTACTAGCCATCACACTGGAAAGTAAGAATCAGAGCAAGGAGCAGAGCATTTCATTTAGATTTCTATCAAAAGCCAAGTAGAATCTGCTGATTCATTCACACAGATTCTCTATCTTGAAAGTTTAGCAGGTGTAGAGAAAGTGTTCTGCTCGGATCTGAATGAAGTTTGTCTAGAGAGGTAGGTGGGCAAAGTTTCTGTGAAGCAGAAAGCTAGTGGAATGAGAACTCAATCAATCTGAGGCAAGAAAAACATGCTTGGGAGTCTCCTTTCAGTAACTAAAGGGCTAGGAGTGGAGAGACAAAATAACACTACTACATGTAAAGAAATGTTTAAGAGAATTTGAGCAAAAAGATGTGATTGAAGAGGCTTCACTGGGAAATTGCTTCATATTTCTAGAAAATGGGTTTAGATGACATTAGGCATCCCTGGAAATTGGAGTCCTGGAAATAGTAATATCCTCCCAATGAATAGGTAGATGATAGCACTTCATAAGAAATATGGAACTTTCTAGCAATATAGTTAATAAAAAGAACAAAAGAAGATCTTGATAAAAATTGCTACTTATCTTGAACACCACTAGGAAAAACAGTTAGGGATCAATGGAGGATGAGCTGAAATGTTAAGAAATCCGGACAGAAACATTTTAACTGTGCTCGTGATATATGTGTGCATGCATGAGTGTGTGTGCCAGTGCATGTGTCTGTGTGCAAGCATCTGCACATGTATGTATGTGCTTTATCCAAAGTCCACTACATCCTAAAGACAGTAGAATGGACTGCCTTGGCCCCTGTAGTCATGATAAAAGAAATGAATATATTCTAAAAAGACACTGTAACTCTCAGACTACCAAAACAATGACCTCCTGTTAGATTTGGTGTGGGTCCCCCACTCTCGAAGAATCAGGAGGGAGATCGCTGCAAATTGCATGAGGTTTTTATTGCCAGTATACTGGGGTCGTCCTGCATTCAGAGCAAAGACGACAACCAGGAACAAAAGCACACACTTTTTATACCTTCCCAGTACATAGGTTTACAGCATGAGTTGGTTATCTCTCATTGGTGAAGCCCATTGTCTTTTGTTTCCATTGACCTCTGTGCCCCAGGTGAGGAGGAGATACTGATTGCACGTAGGAGGGATAGAGGGGAGATCCACCCTCCCGGGGACATTTCCTGGAACCAGGCATTTCTTGAGGATGGGTGTTTGCTCTGTAAACCTTTCTGTAGCTCTGTCTTTAGGCTAAATGGACATTCCTTGGTATTTTTATGAGGTGTCCCTATTTGCTCAATTCTTACACTCCAACAAATCTTTATTTCCCTTGTAATTTCCTGGAGAAGAAAGGCATGGAAACTGTTCTCTTCAGAAACGAGATTCACAGCCTTATAGAGACAAAGGTGGGAGGGCGACAGGCAAGATCACATCTAGGCCAGGAGTGCTTAGCTATGAAGATCCAGGCTTTCTCTGTCATTTAACCTCACTTCAGCACCCCAAAGATGAGCTTGGGAGGGCCTTGTATCTCACTGTTCCTCTTCCAAATGTGCCCACACTGAATATTTTTTCCTGCCATTTCACTATTAATTTGGCTCTTTCAACTGGCTTTTATCAGATGGGTGCCTAAGTCTGGCTTCTTGGGGCACGTGCTATGACTCCTCAGTTTGTAAACAGAGGGATAAAGCACAGTGGGGTGTGAATTTTACCTCTGAAGTTTCCACAGTCAACGAGTCAAAAGACCGAGCTAAGATTTCAAGCCGAACAGAATGGACACAGGAGAGGTTTGAACTGGATATCTGGGATCTCAGAGAGCTAGCTCTCTCACCCCGCTGGCTGTCTCAGATTGACAGAAAGGGTTTCTTAGTCCATTTTTGCCTCTATGACAGAACACTTTAGACTAGCAATCTCTAAACAACAGACATCTATGTTTCACCCTTCTGGAGGTTCAAGTGTAAGGCAGCAGCTTGTTGATGCATGGTGAGGGCTTGCTCCCTGCTCCTCCAAAGGCACATGTTGCTACCTTCTCACTGACAAAGGGATAAGGAATTTTGAGGGATCTTTTAAAATGGCATCAATTCCATTCCTGAAGGCTCCCCTCTCAAGGAGTAAGCATCTGGTGATATAGGTCATCACCAGAAAAAGATACAATAATAATAAGCCCCCCCCACATACACACACATGCATGTGCACATGCTAAATCATTACGAAAGGCATTCTCCATGAAGTCTGCATGATATGGTACTTTTCTTGTACAAATAAAGAAATGGTGGCACTGAGGATCCTGTTAAGTGGCAGCGTCCATAGCTGATTTTCAAGGCATAGTGAAGTGTAAACCTATTTATGTTCCCCAACACCTCCATTCATCTGAAAGCTGCATCTCCAGAAAACTTGAGCCTACTCACACATCTGAAAGTATAATGCCAAGTGAGGGTGTCCTCTCTTTAACTTGTGTTGAGCATTGTTTTTTTACACTGATGAAAAGCTGCCTAGCACAGTGTTGAAAGAACTTTTTTTTTTTAACTAGGAAAAGAAAGATGCTTGTCATATGTGACTCTGTGTGACTCTCTCTTGTTGGGAGAACTGTGCTTAGGTCTGGGTGTTCTCAGGGCAAATTACTCTTTAGTTTATTGCCAAAGTGGATCTGAACAAGAAATAGAATCTTTTGATTATAAAGGTTTGGAAGTCCAGGAGAGAATGACTATAAGCCAGCATCCAGCAAAAGGAGCTAGAGGTCACTGGATTTATAAAGACTTCACACACACTTCCTGAATTAGTCCTGAGGTGCAAGAGGGCGGGATGAACACAACCCAAGGAGCTAGACTCTGGCCTGGTGCACACAATGCTTCCTTGAGCTATGCTTGTGTCAAGAGTGCTAGATCTCCTTCCATGAAGATGATGGACAGAGGCTCAGCTAATGGGTGAGTTCAGCAGTCACAGGTGGGGCTCACAGCAGTTGTAACCTAATAAAATTTAGCTTTGGTAGCATTGGACAGATCTGTATCCAGTGAGTTAGCCTGCTGAAAAAGTGTTTTGTATGCCAAGGTTACAATAGAGTTGAAACCCACCTAAGTTTGTTGTTTGTTCTTGAATAGGCAGGCACGTGCTCAGAACATTGCAGTTCATCATAAAATTCTTTCATTACATATACAGTCAAGGGGTTCCCCAATATCTCATTATGTATGCAGTCAAGGGGACCCACCCCACCGGCTCTCATGCAGCTGTCTTGGGATTGCTTGAGTAGAGCTCTAGGATTTCCTATCATTTCCCTAGACAGAGCCAAGTTATACACCCCATATTTTATTCCTAAAAAGAATTAGAGCTGGGCAGAGGGTCCTTGGGTATAAAAATGAAGAAAAAGATATTTTCCTAGAACATTTTAGGGACAAAACTTAGTTCCTAATAAGTACATTGCATTTATGTACGTCTCAATTCATAGGAAATTCTGTCATGGCCAATATCCATTAACTCATCTCTCTAGCCATTCACTACTTCATCCATCTATCCATCCATCCATCCATCCATCCATCCATCCATCCATCCATCCATCCATCCATCCATC
>JADRCD010170092.1:0-12232 GCA_019843815.1 Montemys delectorum | reverse complement strand
CTCCTTACTCCATCACTCCGCCATACATCATTCCCTCACTCCATCACTCCTCCATCCATCACTCCTTACTCCATCACTCCTCCATCCATCACTCCTCCATCCATCACTCCTCCATCCATCACTCCCTCACTCCATCACTCTTTACTCCATTACTCCTTACTCCATCACTCCTTACTCCATCACAGCCACTGTTTTCTCTGAACCTTTGTCTTGCTAACTGCCTTGGTGTACAAATTCATTCGTTCACACTTGTCTGACTTGCTCATTTGTTAGGCTGATTTCTCTGATGATATCTGCTTAGTGCGATCTATATTTTCTTAAGATAGGCTCTGAGTTTTCATAGCACACTGAAATTACTTTACGTTGACCCTACTGTAGGGCTGTATTTTCTTTTCAGTGGGGAATGTGAACTTTTGTTAACATAACTAATCATATTTTAGAATAAATGTATTAATTCGACAGTCACTGAACCCCTGTGATCCAGGGACTGGAACTAGGGACATGGATGCAGTTGTTCAGTGGCAGTTACTGAGCAAAAGACAGAAACAGTGTCCACCCATCTACTTTCCAAACAGGGAAGGAAGGCTCTCTTCTCTGGTCTGCTTTATTTCCATCCTTCATGGACTTGAACAGACAGAGAGGAAGAAAGATAAAGATATGTTCCAAAGTTATTGATTGAGCACTTGCAATGAATGCATCAGAGAAACAAATATGGACCACCATTCTCCTGGGTCCTGTAGAATTTCTGCCCTGGGCTAGGCAGAGCATGTGACCCAGGGGCTCCTACCAGGTGCATAAATTAGCATTGGAAAGAAATAAGGTTGCAGAGGCTGGAGAGCTGCCTTAGCAGTTAAGATCTCTTACTGTTCTTCCAGAAGATTGTTAACTCCAGCTCAGCAGCATCTGATGTTCTCCTCTTAATCTATGAGGTCTCCTGCACACACCTGCCCACAACCCCTTCCATATACACACAGACACATAGTTAAAAGATTTTTTATTTATTATTATACGTAAGTACACTGTAGCTGACTTCAGACGCACCAGAAGAGGGCGTCAGATCTCATTATGAGTGATTGTGAGCCACCATGTGGTTGCTGGGACTTGAACTCGGGACCTTCAGAACAGCAGTCAGTGCTCTTACCCGCTGAGCCATCTCACCAGCTCCCTAAAGAAGACATTTTTTAAGTAAAGAATGTTGCGCTACTTTGAAAATATAACCCAGGAAATTTTGTACCATCTAGGATCTTTTTCTGCTTTTTATTTTCAGTTTGTTTTGTTTTAGTGCTGGGGCTTGTTCAAGCTAAGCCGTGCTTTACCACAGAACCACACGTGACTCATCTTCTTCCCTATCTACTTTGTAGGATTCTTCTACGACATGAAGATTTGTGTCCTTAGCATGTAGAGTGCTACTTGACACAAAATAAGCACTCGAGAAATATTTTCAAAAGAAGGGATAAGAAGAACACATGGAAAAATAAAACTTTTTCATTTTTCTGGGGGCTTCCGGGGGAAAAGCAATATTTTACATTGCCAAAACTTCCTTCAAACTGCAGAACTTGATACAGAACTTACTTTATAGAATATATATCCAACTTCTTTTCCTTTCTTCCTTTTCTTTCTTTCTCTTTCTCTTTCTTCCTTCCTTCCTTTCTCTCTGAGTCTGTACCCGAGTATGTACCCTCATTGCCATCTTCCAAGAGCTAAAATTACAAGCATTTATGACCTCACCCAGCCCATTTGCATTCTTTAAAATAAAAACACCCAAATTCTAGAGGGGGTGGTTGGGGGCAGGAGGAGTTGGAGGGGAGGGAGGAATGTATTTATTCATGTATAAAATTCTAAATTAAGAAAAAAAACCCTTTATGTGTTATTGTGTGTGTGATGTGTGTGCACAATATGTGGGAGTGTGCATGCCACAGAGCACATGCAGAGGTCAGACAACAACTTCCTGAAGTGGGTTCTCTTCTTCCAGTTTTATAAATGTTCTGAAGGCTGGGCTCAGGTTGTCCGGCTACACAGCAAGCACCTTTACCTGTGGAGCCAGCTGGATGACCCTCCAGTGTACGTTCATGAGTGTACTGTGGTCCAACAGAGACACCTCCCTGTGTGTATGGCAGAGATGTGCAGGATCCTAACATCTCTGTCCTATGTGCTATGCTACTGGATTCCAGGGGCTCAGGAAACCCAGGCAGGAAGATGGCTTAAACTCAGGTGTCCGAGGTCAGCCTAGGCAGAGTAATAAGATTCCCCAGGGGAAAAACTCTTCGTCTTTATAGATGAGTTAGCTCTCAGAACTTAGAGGTGGAAGGGGTGTCATTTTCATCACCTGGAGGAGGGAATGGTTAACTGACTTGGCAAGATCCTAAATCAAGACTGCTGAGTTCAAGAGCTGGCCACAGTCATCCAGTCATTATGTATAGGGCCACATGGTGGCCCACAACTGTAGTGCTAGTCGTCACAGGGGAGGACAATGCAGGAGTGTTTTCCTGGCCAATAGAGTGAGACTCCATTTTTTATAAAACAGCAAAACAAACAATCAAATAAAAAAAAAAAAACTTTATCTAAAACAGACCCAAAAACCAAAACCAAAAACCCCAAACCAGAATTTGTTGTACTTTATAGAGAAATTATCTATTGGTTTCCTACATTTAAGGGAAACGTCCATAATCTCTATTGAACCAGACAGACACGCTAAAAATAGAATAGAATACATGCTCTCCAACATCTCCGGTGAAAACATACACTGTTGGTGGGTGTAAATGAAGACGGTTTCCTCTCCATAGACGCCGGTGAGAAGAGAGGCTTCTGAGAGCAGAGAAAGCCACACTGAAGAGGACTGGATAAAAAAAAAAAAAAAAAAAAAAAAAAAAAAAATGCTATCTGGGTGCATCCTGCGACCGTGAGAGATAAAAGATTATATTTTCATTTGCATGGTTTGCTGGCTTTTATTTGGCAGATATAACAACACGGGCTACGCAGAGGCCCATAAAACAAAGCGAGAACAGCAGCTCATTCGGTGGCAGAATGGAACGGTTATGGCTAAAGGGCTTACATAATTCATTTCAAACCCTTATGCCTGTATTTATTGTTGTTTAAATGAAAATTAAGCTCTCGGAGCCATAAGGAGGGATCCGGTCAGAAATGTGATTGAGACTCTGTCTTCTTGTGCGGCTTCTGAGATTATCAGTCTGCGGTACTTAGAGACAGCCGGGGAGCTAGGAGGAATACACTCGGAGCAAGGGCTCTACAGTAAACCCGTTGCCCCCTTTCTGCCTTGCTAACCAACTCTACAACTACAGCAGCATCGACCTGAGGCATGAGAGAGGTCCTGGGCACTAGCTGTTGTGGAACTGCTGGTTATTGGGACAAGCCTCTTGTGGCTAAGAGGCAATGTTTAACATCCCCACGGAGTTTAGCATAGGGTAACACTTTGGGGATTGGAGAAATAATGTGAAAGAAAAGGCTGAAGCAAAGGATACCAGCCCAAACATTTCAAAAAGAGAAGTGTCTCTAAATATTATTAAAAGCATCTCCATTACATCATATCTCCAAAATACTTTTAAATCCATAACTTTGAATCACTGTATTTTCATAAAAGACTAAATATCTTGGCCTGGGTTATGAGTGCTTAAGCCCATGAATTTGCTGTTAAGGAAGAGTTGGGAGCTCTGAAGAAACAAACATTAAATGTTAAATGAAAATCTAGCTTTTCCCACTCCTCAGCTGTAGGCATTGAACCTAGGGCCTTCACACTACATTGGAGCCATATCTGGATAAAGTTGGAAAATATCAATAATTTCAATGCCAATTTAGTGGAAATTCAACTGCAAGCTTTACAACAAGCATCTAAAATATAGTTTTACTTTCTTCATATCTCATGGAGATAATCTGTACTAATATCATACAAGGATGTAATTTATAATGCCAGTTAAAAACCGCATGCCAGTCAGTGTGCTAAAACGTTTAATATTTCTAGACCATTACAATACCTATAATCACAGTAGTCTTAAGGATGTTAATCTATCATTTCTAAATTTTATTTATTTTTCTTTTTGAGAAAAGGTCTCACTATGTAGCCTTCACTTGCCTGACACTTGCTCTGTAGACCAGACTGGCCTTGAACTCACAGAGATCCAACTGCCTCTGCCTCCCAAGCACTGGGTTCAAGTTATATGCCATCACATCCAGCTGAACTCTTAATTATTTTTAATGACAGTATTCTTTATCTAGGCAAGTTGAGTTAAACCCATAATAGTTTATTTACTTATGAAGCTCAATGAAGTAATACAGCGTAAGGTTTATTCACATGAGCCAGTGCACAATGGCTGTTTGTGAAGCTGGGCTGTCTTGATTTGAGAGCTGCTGCGTTATTTTTAGGTGAATCAGTACGGATATGAAAGTCATTAGCCTGAACTTTCCAAATCTGAAGATTTTTATCCCATGTAGGTTGTTACTATCTACATACATAAACAAATTTAGAAAAACGATAAATACAAAAGAGAAAGTTATTTAAGCCACTATTAAGCATAAGTAAATAATTCATTTTCTAAATAATGAGATAATTGATGGATTACATTTTCCTTTGGTAGTAAGCCCAAGCAGTGTATGTGTGTGTGTGTGTGTGTGTGTGTGTGTGTGTATGTGTGTGGTATGTGTGTGGTATGTGTGTATGTGTGATATGTGTGTGTGTGTATGTGTGGTGGGTGTGTATGTATGATGTGTGTGTGTGTGTGTGTGTGGTGTGTGTGTGTGTATGTGTGATGTGTGTGTGTATGTGTGGTGTGTGTGTATATGTGTGTGGTGGGTGTGTGTGGTGTATGTGTGTGGTGAGTGTGGTGTGAGTGTATGTGTGGTGTATGTGTATGTGTGTGTATGTGTGGTGTGTATGTGTGTGTGTGTGGTGTGTGTATGTTTATGTGTGATGTGTGTGTGTCTGTGTGATGTGTGTGGTATGTGTGTGGTGTGTATAGCTTTAATTGTATATTCCTCTAATAGGACTCAACAAGAGGAAAAAAACACAAGAAATATTAAAAAGCAAGTAGAATATTTTGCCTTTGCATCTGAGACAACAACTTTACTGTCATACATATAGTGTAGCCCTATACATTTAACTCTTCCTAGGAGTATGTGTCTTTGGTAATTCAAATTCTTTTTTTTTTTTCAAATTCATTTTTCAATCAGCCAACTTTGGTAGGCTCCCAGTGGCTGCAAGAAAAATCTGAGAAGTAGACAGAAAAGGTAATCTAACCCTGATAAGAGGAGAATTTCAGAAAGAAAAGGTCAAAAGGAGGCAAAGCAGATGGACAGACCCAAATAAGATTAGGCAACATTTAGAAGCAGTGGTTTTACCAGTTTTCAGTCCGTTCATCTTTCACCAATATGCATACATACATACATACAAGTATCCACATACCCACACACATATATACAGATGTTCACATACCCAGAAACATACATGCATACATACACACAGGTATCCACATACACACATACATACATATAGGTATACACATACACACATATATACAGGTATACATATACACACACATACATACATGCAGGTATGCACATACACACATATACAGACAGATAGACAGACATACAGGTATACAAATATACACACATACATATGTACAATATGCACATACACACATACATACGGGCATACATATATGTGCATATATACATACATACAGGTATACACATATATACACATACATATAGGTATGCACATACATATATACATACATACATACAGGTACACATACACACATATATACATACATATGTATATACATACATACACACATACACATACAGGTATACATATAAACACACGCATGTATACATATCTGTTTTAGGGGATAAAACCCAAAGCACATGCGAGGTAAATGCTTTACCTAAAACTAAGTTATAGTTACAGTCCCCACAATTTTTTTTTCATGAAAAAAACTTTTTATTTTTTAGTTTTAGAAAATCTCCATTCACTGGACTAAAACCAATGGACCTGGCATGGGCAAACATGGGCATTCAAGACCTAATATCTTGATCATCGGCTTAAGGGCACTGCACTAGAATTTGGGGACGCCACTCCATTATGAGGTCTGCAAACTTTCGAAACAGGAGGACCTTCTGAAACAAGAGGGTCTTGTGAGAAAACAGAGATTGTTGTTTTCTTTGAAAGCTACTGGAGCCTCAAGAAGCATCCCATTTCAGCAGGGCCTCTCAGCAGTGGGGACAATGTTGGTTTGCTCAGAATGAAGGTCCAGATCCCATTCTCCAAAATGCTTTATGTGTTTCCGACCTCCGTGCCATGTGCCTCCGAGCCTCACCTCCATCCCAAGTGTTTTCCTTCATGCTCTTTTTTTTTTTTTTTTTCAAATTTGAGTTCTCACAGCTAGTATTATTATTTTTAGGGCTGCAATCTCCCATAGCCCTTATTTTCACTCAAAATTACAATACAGGGGACTATGGCCAATGCTATGCAGATGGCCAAATAGATAATAAAGACTCGGTTCATGAATAATACCCACTCAGAAAGAGGACAAAAGCAACAGGAAAAAAGACCCAAATTGGACAAAATGTGCATGCTATATTTAAAAAAAACACACACGCGATCATTGTCAGAGATCATTAAGGGTGCCCTGTAGTTTTAATTATATGCCAGTGGCACCAATTTGATGTGACTGTTTGCTCCCATAGTCAATAAAAAAAGTCATAACTGCCATCAAATTTAAATTTAATTTATTTTCTACACAGCCCTTTCTGTTTTCCTTGTTTTTTTTTTCTTTTATAACATTAACACTTTTTTTTGTTGAAAAATGTGTGAAAGATTAATTTGTAGAATGAGGGAGCCGTGGGTGCACAGCAAAGGACAGATGGAGTGGGTGGGACATGACAGTTTTTGTCTGTGGTATCATTTTGTTGTCGCTATTGCAAGGGAAAGAGAGCTACAGCTACAGCGATCCTTTCTTTGGTGGTGGTCTGGGGCGCTCTGAGAAGGGATGCTTCTCTCACCTCACGCTCCCACTGCCTTCTCAGGACACAGACCCTTACCCCCCTGTATTACCAAGAAAAATCATAAGTACTTCCATTTCCACAACTGAGATATACATAGAATCCCACCTTACTTTTGTAAAAAAGCAGAATGAGGCAGAGTTGTAAGATGAATATGCCGGAAAAAAAAAGTCACGATTTATCTCCTCTGAATGCTGTACTGTAAAACCAAGTGTGCACAGGTCTGCTGAGGGCTGTCATTTAAATGTAAATGTTTGGGGCAGCAGTCAAAATTCTACTCTTGTTGAAGGGAGTCTTTTTTTTTTTTTTTTTTTAATGCCAAAAATCACAATGTATAATTTTCAAGTTGATTTTTTTTTTTTTTTTTTGCCTTAGAGTAGACCTGATTTATACATAAGTGTTGTGTGGGGGTTCACTGTTGTAAAGTTTCTAATTGAAGGAGGTGATTGCCAAGGGAGAATCACTGTCATGTGGAGCACACAGACACTCTGAGGAAAAGTAAGAATTGGTGGAGGAAGAGGGAAATTCAGGACAGCATGTGGGAGGGGAGATGGGAGTTCTTTTTATGCACAAAGAGATCCATTAACAAAATCTTTATCTGTTTGCTTCCCCCTTGTGAACTGAACCAATGTGCAGTGCCCAGAATATGCGAACGTGATTGCAAATAAACGACTCGTGTGGCGCGGAGGAAATGAGGGAGCGAGTACAGAAACAGACTGGTGTTTGATTCCCTGGCAAGATAAAATTTGCATGGAGGAAAAATCTCCCCAGCACCTTTGCCTTGAAGGTTCCCATCTGTCTTCCTGAGACAAAACAAGGCAAAGAAAGTGTCCCACCAACAGAAGTCGGCAGCTCCAAGTGAAACTCCCAGTACTGATTCTATCCCTCCCAGGCCCCTTCTGCTGATGTTGAGTGCTCCTATGGATAGGGGATTTGAGAGTCAAGTCATTGTGTATCCTTATTTTTCTAACTAGACAGTTGGCTGTCCTGGGGAGGGAAGTGTCTTGAGTATTCTGTGCCTGGTTGACATGATCCCTCTGCTGGGTTACGGGATGATGTGCAACCATAGGAAAGCCGTCTGTCTCTAGGGCAGACCACCTACATCTGACATCGGGCTAGCTGCCTCTAGGCACCCCAGGGTCCAGTTCATCCACGTCATGTCATTTCTGTTTCTGTAAAAACAGTCATGACACTAACAGCATGCACCTTCAGTGGGAATTTAGATCCTATCTGGCAGGGAGCCCACTGGCTCTAGCTTGTTAAGAGTCAGGTTTTGGATGTCCCCACCATAAGATCACTGAGGACACCCAAACCCTCAGATATTTAGTATGAAACAGCTATTCTGTGCCATTAGGGAAAATATGGTGTTAAGAATAGATACAACTTGAAAACATACAGCAGTGTGATATAAATTATAAGTAATACTGTAGGAAATGGGAAGGGGTGAGTCTAGTGTGTATGCTACCAATCAGTAAATTATAGTCCACAGAAAGAAAATATAAAGGTGTCTATCGTTTTAGCTAATTTAAAGAGAGTTGTGTATGCTTTGTTTGCTTTCTCCATAGTTCTGTTTGATAGTTGGCACCCCAGAGATGGAAAACTCAGCAGGTTTTTGTTCATACGAACACATTCACAGACATAAACAGGCTCAGAAGAGATCATCTATGCACAGATCAGTACAACAGTCTCAACACTGTTGCAGATATCGAGGCAGTCGCAGCCTGTTGTTATACGCCTGTCTACGCGTGCCATTTTCTCTCTGTGCGGTGAGGACTGCAATGCAGAGCGGACTCCTTCCTTTCCTATAGGATGCATGTCAGCGATGCTACACATCAGGGGATGCCTAATTCACTGACTACAGAGGAATTCTGATGGGCTAAGGATGGGATGGATACGGTAACCATCTGCATCCCATCTTATTTCTTTTATGGTCCTAAGGATGGAATCCGCGAGATTCTCATTCACGCTAAGCCAAGAGCTCTGTCCCCGAGCTACACCCTCATCCTGCTTATTTATTTCAAATTATAAACAAGAAAATGCCCATGTGTATAGGTATACAGATGCATATCTAAAACTGCACTGTGTACAAGCTGACTTTCCTGAACAGGAGTACTTTCTCAGTGATTAACTTGAGTGGTTTTTTTTTTTTTTTTTTTTTTTCTTTCTGGTCATTACTCTCACAGCAGTTCTCTTTCTTCCTTAGTAATAAAACTCAAGTACATGATGCCTTCAGATAAACCGTTTCCCAGCTTCCTTTGCAGCTAGATATCCATATGGTGAGCTCCGGGCGTGCGAGTGGAAGCATCTTGGTCCTCATTAGAAGACAGTCCACATGCCTCTGGTGCCTTTTTGTTTCGTTGCTATCGAATGTCTGAAACGTCCGTGTGATGGGTGGAGCTTGGGCTGATAGTAATGGACCCCAAGGATGGGATGTACATACCTGGGGTGGTTTCCATTGATTGTAACTAGATGGGATACAGGAGAAAGCTTCTAGGCATGCCTGTGGGGGATTATTCAGAGTAGAGTAACTGAGGCGGAAAGAGCCACTCACTGTGGATAGCAACATCTCATTGGCTAAGGTCTTGGACTGGGTAAAAGGAAGAAATTAAGCTAACTCTAAGGATTCTTTGTTCTCTGCTTCTGCTACAGATGGAGCGCAAGCTGCTGTCTCAAGCTCCCACTGTCCCGCACTCTCTACCTTGACAGACGGTGCCCTCGCACACAGAACCTGAATCAACCCTTCTTTCCTTAACTGCCCTCAGAAACACTGTCTTAGGCTCTCGCTGACAGGAGCTCACCATTTGGCTGGGCTAGCTGGGCAGCAAGCCCCAAGGATCCTTCTCTGTTGCCTTTCCAGTGCTCAGTGTATAAGTACAGGTCACCATTGCCAGATACATACTTGTATGGGTTCTGGGGATCGAGTGTAAGTCCTCATGATTGTGCACTTTATCACCAGAACTATCTCTAGGTATTCTGTTACATACCTAGAGTTTGCTTAAAGAGTAGATCTTAAGTGCTCTTGACACACACTTCTGTACACAATACATATACTCATACTCTTATACACACATGCACACACATATACACACTCATTTATATGCACATACATACTCAATTCTCATATACACACATACATACACACACACATATATATATATACACATACACACATATACATATGTATATATACACATATACATACCTACTCACATACATATATACACACTTTACATATACTTATACACATGCACATACATAAATACACACATACATGTAATATACATGTAACTGTAGGAAGAGATAAATATGCTAATTAGCTTGACTACAGTAATATCATTATAGATCATAGATAGACTTCACATTGTACTCCTTAAATATACACAACTTTTACTTTAAAATTAAATAACAAAACAGTAAAAAAAAAAAAAAAACACAAAGCAAATGTGCCAATTTAGCTCTAGATGGACAGAGTATGGCTGTGTTTAGTTTTGTTTGTACTTTTAAGCATTTTTGAAATAAAAATAGGACTTGTTAAAAAAAATAAAAAATAAATAAAAAAAATAGGACTTGTTGATTCGATAAAAGAAGAGTTCGTGTGTATCTTTGCTGAAGGTCTTGTTATTTGGCCTCCTTTGCTTGCAGCTCCAAGTATTACATCTTTGTATATAACATCTAAGGTGCAAGGGATGCGGGTGTTTATAAACAGAAGGTTGCATCTTTAAATGGCATGTATATAAATATGTCAGCATAACAAAAGGGACATTTAAATAGAAAAATCTAGCATTCTTTTTGAAAATATGTATGTGCAACATGTAAAAACAAAAACAAAACCAACCAACCAAACAAACCAACAAACAAAGAAACAGCCACTAGAGTAAGCATGTTAGTGAATGTACCATTGCTGAGACAAAATACCTGATGTAACCAACCTAAAAGGAGCAAAGGTTTGTCCTGCTTTCAGTCTAACTTGACCTTTTACCTTTTGGACAAAGCAATACATCACAACACGGGCAGAGAGCATAGTAGGGAGGCTGTTCAACTCCCGACCGCCACAAAGCAAACAGAGAAGGTGAGTGGTTGGAATCCAGATACCCCTTCAAGACACATCCCCCAAGGACATACCTCCTCCCACCAGGTGGCCTTGTCTTCAACACATGGACCTCGCGAGGACAGTTAAGACTCAAACTCTAACAGTGTCTCTGTGTGTCTGTCTGTGCACATGCACGTGCACTCACCAGTGTGGAGGACAGTGATTGACACTGGCATCTCTTCCTCAAGCCGCTGTCCCCCTAAGTTTTGAGTTGGGTTCTCTCGCTGAACTCGAAGCTTGCTCTTTCTGCTATGGCCTACTGAGCCTGCAGGATCCGCCTATTGCTGTTCCCCGCACAGTCCTGGGGTTGCAGGCACACCTGGCTTTTTATGTGGGTGCTTGGAGATCTGAACTCAAGTTCTCAGACTTGTACAGCAAGCACTTTACCCAGTGAGCCATCTCCCGGCCTATCCGACGTCATTTCTAAAGGGTCAACTATAACAGACGGTGCACTCGAATACACAGAGCATAATATTCTTTCAGGTTATCTCAGTAAGGAGACATCTCAGACTCAAACATTTCTCTCTATTTTTCAAAGTGAACTCCACAGAGGGGTGTGGCTGATGGGTGTGGCTTCAACCATGGGAGTGGCTGCTGATGTTGTCTCAGCCTCTGGTGCTGCTCCACCTCCTCTTTCAAGTGCTTCTCCCATGATGGGGGGTGGGGTGGGGAATTTTTTTTTAAACATCTATAGAAGACTTTAAGAAAGCTCCTGTGGGACTTTAGGTTGTGAATACAAGGCAGAGAGGATGTTTAAATTTCCTCTCATCAGTGTTCTATGCTTTATAGGCTATTTTGACTGGGAGATTTCTGATGGTTATACAAAATAAGATCAGTTAGGGTATTTTAGTAGTAGGGTCAGAAAATCCAAAAATGGAAGGAAGGAAGAGAAGGGGGAGAGAGGGAAGATGGAGGAAGGAAGGGAGGGAGGAGAGAGGAAGGGAAAGAAGGAAGAAAGAAGGACAATAGACAGGTGGATGGGTAAATGGATGGTTTGACAGGTAGACGGATAGATCACTGTGAATTGAGTTCCCATCCAATGTAGGACAATTATTAGAAAGCCTGTTTGAGAAAATATAACTGAAAAAAAAATCACAGATACAACAGAAAAAACAATTCAGTGGG
>JADRCD010170091.1:0-16259 GCA_019843815.1 Montemys delectorum | reverse complement strand
AAAAAAAAAAAGAACAAAAAATGTGGCAAAAAAAACCCCCACAAAGTACTGATGCAAGTGATGATCTCTAAGAATAACAATAAGGAAGTCTGGATACTCAGTTGTCTACTATACAGAAATCAAAATGTCAATAATACAAAGTCACCCTTTCCACAGTACACAAAAAGATTGCCCCAAAAGAAGAAAGAGTTAAGGATGTGGAGAGGGCAGTGGGGGCCTGTGACAGGGAAGGGGGAAGAAGGCTGAGGGGAAGGTGGGCAAGCACAAGAGGAATCAACCAGGGAGGCAGGGAAGGACTTGGGCGGGGGCGGGGGGGGGAGAACTAAAACAAGCTAGTCTTGTTTGGCAGTGCAGTAACAAAGCCCAATTCTGTATATATTGATTTAAGAATATTAAAAAAGAATCCCTAGAAGGCTACAGCAGGCTGGCCAGTGCTTACTCAGTCAGAGTAATTAATTAATTAATTAATTAAATGTCTTTTTGGTTTTAATAAAGAAGCATGGTTTTACTCTGTAGCGTGGCTAGGCTGGAGTGTGCTGCCGAGCTGGCTCTGCATGGCCATCAGATCACCTGTTAGACTTCGGGTTTGTTCATTTAAGTGTCTGGTGATGGGGCATGTGATGCTCTACCTGGACGTGGCAGGACTGTAGGGACTACTGAGTCTTTGTTTCCTACCACTGTTCTCAGAGTGTGGTTCTCATGGTGCTGGAGCCGTGGCTCATCAGATTAATGTGCTAGCTGCCAAAACTAGGGGCTTGAATCTGATCCCCAGGACCCACAGGGACATGCTGGAAGGAGAGAACTGACTTCCAAAAGGTGTCCAAATGCACGTCCCCCAGTATATAAATAAATGTAAAAGAAGAAGAAGAAACCATTTCACAGAACTCACTTGATGTAGCCTGTACACTTGGGATTGACAGCAAAAGCTCTCATGAGTGATCTCAAGTATTGCCTTTTGCAATAATTAACAGTTTGGGATTTTTAATCTCTTCAGGGTGCAGTCACTAACATTAATAAAAGTATAGGTTTTGGTCTGCCCAGGACCTCATGCAAGAAGAGTCTCAGCTCTGTTGTGAGTTGGTGAACCTGGGCCACCTTTGATTGGGTCCTCCACACTCTTTTCTGGACTTCATCATTATCCAGTCCAGTGTTTCTGCTAAAGTGAGCCAGTTAATTTGCTTGGGGGCGGCTTCTGTTAAGGAAATATGCCTGAAATTAAAACTGAGGGAGATATAAATGTTTCCCTTACTTTGTCTACTGCAGTAGAACCAGCCCGTCTAGTGCATGCATGCATGCCTGTGGGCTAGTCTTGACGGTGTTTTCTTTGTGGCTTGCCTGCTGTCCTGTCCACTGGGGAGCCCACGTTCCTTTCATTTTCATTCTTCTCCGACTGCAGTGCTTTTGAACACAGAGCCCACCCCCCACCGAATCCTCCCACCACCCGAACTCCACATTCCTACTCCGTGATCTCATGGTGCCAGGCATATCTCCCCTGCCATGCCGTCAGACCGCCTGCTGGCTCTTGCTGAGGAACGACTACAACATAAACTTGGCTCAGAAGAGCAGGACGCTCTCTGTATATTTTTAAGACCAGGGATCCAGATCCCATTTAGAGGCTGTGTTTGTTTAATAGCCCCTTGAAAACGGAACAAAACATTTCTTGTTGCTCTTACTTCTTGCTAACATCATTCCCTCTGCACTGATGTGCAGAATCTCAGAGACCAGGGAATGGAAGAGATGTATTAGCTCATGGCTAATCCGTTCCCACTGCTCACGGGGCCTCTTTCCCACAGTCCATCTTCTTGTGCTTTTGTCTTCGAGTCTTCTCAAGAATTTATTTTCTCCAGTTCTCCTGGGGCACAGTTTCTGAGTTTGACCATAAAGGAATTTATATGTAACTATTCATATTCCTTTTTTCAGCTCAATATTCCTGATCTCCCTTTATATTACCATAAACAGCAGCTCTTCTTCTTGGTCAAGTATTTCCGGATGGTATTTTCACTTGCATTTACTAAGTTCAGAGTTTGTTTTCCTGCCTTACTTTCCCTCTTCATCAATCAGCCCTGATGCCCATTAATCATCTTTCAGCGCTCTGAAAACCCATTGCTTATTCCCATATCAGGGCTACTTCAGGTCCCTGGGTACTGGAGGGAGCTTCTCTAAAGCATGTTCATTTTGTCTGTCCCCCTCCTTTCCTCCGTCCACCCATCCATCCATCCATCCATCCATCCTCCATCTTTCTGTCCTTATTCTTCCCTTCCCTCTTTGCCCTTCTCCCAGTCTCTTACCTTTCTCCCTCTTCACCTTCCTCAATTCTCAACTGGAAAATTTTTCAGTACTGTTTATAAATTATGATTTGAAGAGTTCATTGAAAGGGTATGTGTGTGAGAAAGGGGGTTAAGATTGTGAGTTGTTTGATTATATTTGTTCATAGTTACTTGAATGGCATTTTTCATATCCTCAGAGCTACAAATCTTTTGGACCTCCTGCTGACTGCTTGGATCAGATTCAATGTTGGACTGTGGAAATATGATGTAACATTCTATTTTGGCACTGTCATCCTATTAGCTGAGAAAAACACAAACTATATTTGTAGAATTTGGAGTTCTTGGAGAAAGAGAAGAGAAAAACTTAAGTAGCCTTGACACTCACTTATTTAAAAAGTAGATTAGCTCTGAGGACCTATTGTTAGGTAAAAGAGATACAGATGTCGTATGTTGTGTAGTTTCTCATATTGGAGAATCTAGTGTCATAAAGATGTCCACTCTGCCCCAACCAGTCTCATTTCAGGTTCTAATCCTGATTTTCCTCACACTCTCAGATCACAGAGCAAGAGGAAGAAACAGGCTTTTCCCACGCATAGTGCTGGGATAAGCACCTATTCATAAAAGAAAACTAATGTCTAGCTCATACATTATGTAAGACAAACAAAAACACTCCAAATTACTGCAGTCCTCGATATGAAAGATGAATAAAACATAATAGTGCACATGTACAATTTATATGAATATATATACATATGTGTTTGTGCATATATCTTCAGGACCTTATAGTCTTGAGAGATTGAAAAATGACAGAACTATTTTACCAAAAGCAATAAAATCTTAATCAGTGATGTTGAAGAGAACGTGGTAGCGGGCTGCCGTAGTTACTCCTCTGTTGTTATTCAAGTCTGTAGTCAAGTGCTTTATATTTATTTAACTACTAAAGAACTCCCCTTTGTCAAAAGATACCAGGCAGAAGTAATCACATGCTCTAAGAATATCCTTCCTCTATGTGTAATCAGCTATAGTATCTAGAACATAACAAATTCTTAAACAATGAAGACAACTCATCTAAAGAAAGCACAGAATAGCTTGACCAGGATTTTCACAGTGTAAGTACAACTAGACAACAATAGAAAAATCTCAACATCTTTAATAATGAAGGAGATGAAGTTAAACTGTAATAAGGCTCTGCCTGTGTTTGTCCTGTTAGCTGAAAAGACGAGAATAAGCAGTGCCAAGTTGTGACAGGAATGTAGAGTTGTGGGACTTGGTGGGAGAGAGCAGATATTGTTATATACCTGGGAACATTTCACCAGGCTCTGGTGTATTTGAAGATGCATGTATACACCTCATGAGTTTGCAGTTTCACCCCTACATATAGAGTGACTTGACAAGTGGCTCACAGAGATGTGTCTGTAACAACAGTTTTTATTCTTCTGTAACCATCTTGCAAATTTTCAGACCAACAGGAAAATAACAGAAGGATTTTACCAAAAGCAGTAAAGTCTTGATCAGTGATGTGAAGGGAACGTGGTAGCGGGCTGCCATAGTTACTCTTCCGTTCTGTGGTAAAGCAGCAGGAGCAGGGAAACTTAAGAAGACTACGTTTATTTGGGTCTGCTGTTCAGAGGGCTCAGTGGCCATCGTTGCAGGAGGCACAGCAGCTGCAGCAGGAGCAGGAGAGGAGCCTGAGACCTCAGCCACAAGCACACAGCAGAGAACAAACAGTAAGAGGGATGAGGCTGTGTGATCTCAAAGCCCACCCCCAGTGACGCACTTCCTCCAGCATGGCTGCACCTCATAAAAGTCACACAAACAGTGCCACCGACTGGGAAGCAAGTGTTTGAAATAGTAAACTAGCAGATGTGGGACTTGATCATTCAAACCTCCACAAGAGTAGGCTGACTTTGAAATCTTACATCTGCCATTTCCTTGCTGTGTGACCATGGACAAGCTATTGCTATATGTGAGGTTTGGGTTCTCATCTGTAAACGGAAGTAGTAATAAGCCTACTATGTTGGGTACTCAATTAAATGTGATCCTGTATATGAAGAACTGGGCATATTATACCAGCATAATTATCTAGTAAATTATGAGTACTGTTAAGACTTTCTTATGATGCTGACTGTTACAACATGTAGAACATGCACATTTACTAATGCACACTCAAAACTTTTGGATTTGTCACTATAATACTAAATCACTCTGGAAAAATAATTATACTCTAATTTAGTTTTTACTCCTCATTTTTTAATAGCAACACTAGAAAATGTTACTCAGAGGGGAGACATGGCTATGATAAAAAAATATTTGTATAATTAAGAAAATTATGCAGACTTTTAAAATTTCCTAGCAAATTAAAACCTAAATATGATTATAAAAATAACTCTTTAAGATATTATAATGAAATGTATATCTTCTAATTCTAGCCCAAGATCCTACCCATTAAATTATAGTACCAAATAAGAAATAGCTAAGTGACAGTGTATTTTAGCCTAATGTCGTGGACTTCATTTTTTCTTTTCAAATAAAAAAGTGAAGTCACTCGCAAAATCCTAAGGCTCATTTAATGTCTAATGAGATGGAGTCTACATGCACAAGCATCATTGTGTCCACTGGGACCAAAGCCAAACTTTCCCTCTTGGGAACTACTGTCCACTTACGTCATTCCTGGCTCATGCTCATCATATCTGTATTGCCACCTTGTTCCTCACCTTCGCACGAATACAGCCTCTATCTTCAACTAGATTGCTGTCTTTTGGCCACGCAGACCTTTTCCTAAGTATCTCTGTGCTCATACATTTTGGGATTAAGGAAAACTATTTTTAATACCCTTTTGTGTCTAACAGCACCCAGCATAGTGATTGACAGAGGGCACACAAAACAGTACAAGGTGATGGCCGTCAGACTGCACCGTGCAGAAGCAGGACTGTAACTGGGTTTGCTCTGCTTTGCTTTGTTACAGAAGGAAAGTGAGGATCGAGTGTTTTCTGGCATTCAGCCTACAGGAATCCTCCACCTGGGAAATTACCTTGGAGCCATCGAGAGCTGGGTGAAGTTACAGGAGGAGTATGACACAGTGATGTACAGCATCGTGGACCTCCACTCTATCACTGTCCCCCAAGACCCCACCGTCCTCCAGCAGAGCATCCTGGACATGACTGCTGTGCTTCTTGCCTGTGGCATAAACCCAGAGAAAAGTATCCTTTTCCAGCAGTCGAAGGTCAGCCTCTCAGACCAGAGCCTAGGGGACTTGGGTTTTTATATCATTTGAAGCTCCTGTTCACAACCTTTTATTAATTGTTCAAGGATGACTTCATCTAATGTAAGGTTTCCAGTTTGATATTTGCATCATTAAGTACCCTTATATTTACTACTGATTTTCAGCTTCCTCCCACTTCACTTTACAGTCTCTCATCCACCCCACAGTTATGCTACATTCGTTCTTTGGCCCTGAGATTGTTTTCTGTGCTGGATTCCATTCAGTCCCATGACCTCCCACTGTTGACTAGGCTCCCTATGATCATGAGTGAATTTTGTGACCAATGATTTTTTTTTTTTTTTTTGTAATTCCAATGGCAGTTCCTTGAGTACTGAATTTGGAAGGCCTATTGGATAATTTCCATTGTTCACTCTTCGTATAATCACTTTTGAAAGGGTTTGACAAAACAAGCCAGGAAATAAGACAAAGTACCAGAGTTTTGTGTATACGCCAAGAACATCTTCAGAAAGCCAAAAATAAATAAAGCCAAGGTATTTGACTCATACCTTTACTGTGGATGAGTCATTTGATTCTTAGGCGGGAAGAGATCCTGGCCCAGAGACAACAATTTAGAGGCATGCTAGCAAAGAAGATAGAAACCCCTACTGGATCACACCCTTGTTACATATCTGCTTTAACCTGCAGCCAAGCCTCGGGCACTGGATCCCCTCTCCTGATCATACACTGCTTTCTACTGAGTATATGTCTTAACATATATCGTTTACTAACCCGGACTGTACCGTAATGAATCATAGAGTAACCCGCTGAAAAGCATAGGAGTAGAATACTTGTCTAATGCGCTCAGAGCCCTGAGTTGAATCCCCAGCAAGGCCAAGCACACACTCATTAAATGGAAGAGTCTTCAGTGTAAGCTTGTCACTCGTGTGCGCATGTGAAGGAAGGTCATCATGAAAAGGGTCGCACAGGCAGCTTGCCTGGATCTTCTCTTCAGTTGATTGGAAGGCCTCTTACTCGCAGCGCTTCAAGGCTGATGTTGGGCAAATCTAAAGTATTTGTCTAAACGGGGCAAATCTGGGCTTCTCGGTAATTTCTGTGTATCCAGGAGCTTTTGCTTTTTAAAAAGCAGCAATAGATCAGCTGTATCTCTGCACACCTGCTCGCCAAATACTTGCACACATTTGTTTTGTGCCGTCTTTATCCCTAGTTTTACTTTTAAAACATGGCATGTATGGATCTTTTGTCTGCATGTTTTTGTGTGTACCATGTGTATGCAGTGTCTATGGAGGCCAGAAGCAGGGACTGGATGATAGAACTGCAGTTACAGATGGTTGCGAGCACGGGTGCTGAGAACAGAACCTGGTCCTCTGCAAGAGCAGACAGTGCTCTTTAGCACCGCGTCACATCATGCCCCCGCCCCAGTCTTCCGGCTGCTGGTCCCCGGTCCTCTCGAGCTGCCAGTCATCCTACCTCGGAAGCACTCCGCCCTCTTTCTAAAGGACGGTGATGCTTGTGACTCATGGTTCTAGCTCACTCCAGCCCTTGCCCCTGTCTCTGACACTGCAGAGCTGCTCATCCTCAAGATACTTTTCAAGTCACTTAAATGCGTTTCTCAAAGCACACGGACTTCGCTCCATCTGAGCCGGTTTTCATACAGCCTCTTCTTTGGTCCTTATTTGTTGGTATTCCTAAAGCTTGCATTCTCGGCCACAAGTTCTATTGCCATATTTCTTGGAGGTGAATATGTCTACCCTCCCCAGAGTAACTGCTGGCCTGGTTACTTTTTGAAGTAATCTTTAAATTAAAGGCTATTTTGAAGCTACATCCATCAAGTGTACTTTCATTCATTTCAGCCCATTCCTCCAAAGATAATTACCGTATGATAACATTTAACATCACATTAGCATATTATAAGTATTTCTTTTCTCTGTAGCAGGCTTTTGACAGTGGCCTCGATAGGCATATAAAATATGCACTAACTGAGAGAACTTCTTTAGCCTATAACATTTAAGAACAAGTAACCCACAGCGTATTAGACTATATGTGCATTGTCCCACATGAGAGATAAGAGTGTTCACCTTCTCTTTGGTGGCCCTGGGGGGCTGGTAATCTAGGTCAGGGAGTGGTAGTGATGAGAGTGCCTGCCTGCCTGACACAGCTTCCAACATTAACACGGTACGCTGCTTTGCCATCCCTGACTTTGGCTCTTTTTTGATAGTTAGTCTAGAAAACTTTGAGGAACACATGTGAAAAGCCACCTCAGGGGTCCTTGTAGTCACAAGGCAATGTCCTCCTGCTTTACCTTAGACAGTCAAATTGTTCCAACTCTTTAGGTGGTGGTCTCGCAGGCTCCTCCTTTTTTAATATTAGAAAAAGAAAATACTGGGGGCTGGAGAGATGGCTCAGTGGTTAAAAGCACTGGCTGTTTTTTCAGAGGTCCTGAGTTCAGTTCCCAGTAACCATATGGTGACTCACAACCACCTGTAATGACATCTGACGCCCTCTTCTGACATACAGATGTACATGCAGATAGAGCACTCATACATAAAAGCATAAATAAATCTTTGAAAAAATTTTAAAAAGAAAATATTGAGATGTTTGTATGAACAGGGAAGTGCAGGGCGGTATGCTGTACTCTCACACTATTAAAATTCTTACTGGGCTTCTCAGCATTGTTTTTAGTGAATAACTGAACGTAGCTATTGCATACAATCACATTTCTTTCCTTAAACGCTTCAGCGCACCTCTGTACAAACTAAGAAAATGTATAGAAAAACCATGCTGATCATTCCACCTAGTGAAGCTAAGGACAAATATAATGAACATTTAATACAAAAATGATTTGGGGGTGATCTACCCGGGTCCACACTGTGTTTCTCCTTCCACCTTGGGTTCTGGTGATGGAACTCGGGTTGTCAGGCTTGGGGAGGAAGTGTCTTTATCTAGGGACACATCTCGCCAGCCCTGCGGTAGGTCTCTGGAAGCTGCTCTTTATGTCTAACTGTAAGTGTGCCGCCTGTTCCCTCTGATTGACAGTTCCCCAGTTCCCCACTGCTGTCCCCTGATAACCACCTGCTTCTGACTTCAGTTTCTTTCTCTTCCATATGTGGTCCCCATGGCATTGGTCTTTCTATACCTGGGTTATTTTACTTAGCATAGACTCTCCCAATTGATCCACATTGTTGCAGGTGACAGGGCTCCTTCCATTTAGAGACAGAATAATATTCTATCGTAGCAGTTAGAGTAGCAGTTTTTTAATCTGTTGATGGACATCCAAGCCAGTTCCACATCCTGACCTGTGGGCCTGCAGCTTGTGAAAGGTGCTGTATTGGGAGGGAGAGCAGATACCTCCTATCACATATGACATACTGACTTCACAGCCTTGGGGTGGGGTGGGGGGAGGTGCACCCGCTGTGGGGCCATGCCAACATACTGACTTCACAGACTCGGGGTGCATCCGCTGTGGGCCATGCCAACATACTGACTTCACAGCCTTGGGGTGCACCCACTGTGTGCCATGCCGACATACTGACTTCACAGCCTCGGGGTGCACCCACTGTGTGCCTTGCTGACATACTGACTTCACAGCCTCGGGGTGCACCCACTATAGGCCATGCAGGTATTTTATGTGCTCTCCTTTAGGTTCTCTGTGATGTTTTCAGGAGGGCTCTACTTTCCCACCACTCCCTCCCATGATTTCCCTTTTTCAAAATTTTGCCAACATATGTAATCTCCTGACTTTTTAGTAGTAGCAGTTAAAGAAATCTGAGATGTTGAATCTGTGAAGTCTAAAATGAGTAACAAAATCACAGGAAAGAGCCACCTTGTTAGGATCTGTGGGAGGAGTGTGGAGTCATGTTTATATGGTGGTGGGGTGGGACCTTCCCCTGCCCTGCCTGCTGACCCATGTGCTGTCTCCTTAGGAGCTGGAGGCAGAGGGCCAGTATGTTAAGCTTTGGCCCTCCTCTCAGAGTCCATCACGGCGTGGTAGCTGCAGGCATTTTTCTACTAGGTGTAAAGAAAGCCTTTTGCCTGTCCTGAGACCAGGCTCTACCCCAATTTAGCTAGAAAAGCTTTCTGCAGTGAGCCTTGGAGGACACAGGTTAGCCTTTCTGTCCCACTACCAGGGTGACATCAAATTACACCAGAGTGATGTGGACTCAACTTCAGTTTTATTTGTGTCCGTGCTCTGATTTACTTTTACCAATAACTGTTAGAAGCACATATTGAAATTCATTTTAATTTTAAGAAATTTTAGTAAGTCAATTCTTAATATAGGAGACAGGTCATATACAGATCATTTACCTATATTATTAAGTGTCTTTTGCTGTTGTTGCGTTCTTTATCTTGGCAGTTTTGTAGTTTGTAAGCATTTGATTGGTAAATCTATAACAGAAAGAACATAAATTTATTAAATAATTACCAAGATTAGGGAACTGGGGCCAATTAAGATAATTTGTACCTGGTACCCCCACACAATTATTCACAAATAGAATTAATAGTTTTTGAAATTTCAAATTAGATAAGAATATTTTTTTCTACCATACAATGTGTTCTCGGGTATAGCCATTGGGTTATGATTTTCCCATGTGCCCTGGTTGTGCATTAGAAAAAGCCCTAGTAATCATTTTAAATGGGGAAAGAATTCAGCTATGTTATAATGCTGATTTTACCAATAATTTTCATCTGCAATCCTTTGCATTCTTTCTCAACAGCCTGACTGGAACAGTTTAGGCATATTGAAGATTTTCCCCATTATTTTCTTTTTCTTCCTCTCCCACTGGCCTGCACTCACAGTGCTTCCCCTAAATATGCTTGCCATATGTGGGAAGTTTTCAGACCTTCTCATCTGAAAGTGTACACATGAGTGTGTTTGTGCCCATGAATATGTTCACACGCGCACATTTTGTGCTAGAGAAGGGTGGGGTGGAGAGAATGCCTGCCTGCGTGTGCATTTGGCAAAGGTTTCCATGTCAAAGCCAAAGTCACTGTCTTTTGTTTTCAGCAGACCTGAGCACAGATCCAAGCTGAGTCCCGCAGATGTCTGTGAAGCACAGGTTTCCTTGTCTCTGTCACACCCCTGCTCGCCCCCCCCCCCCCCCCCCCACTGCAGTATAATCGCCCTGCAGATGGAAGATAGAAATGGAAGATGTAGCCCTCAGGTCTGGCTGCCAGCAGAGGTCAGGACAAAAGGAGGGTTTAGAGTATTAAATATCAAGTTACTGGAGGTCTAGAACAGTCCAGAAAAAGTCAGGGGAGCAGGGTGGAATCCAAACCTTTGGAACATAGCCTCATTCTCTGGCCTTGTTTTGTTTCCCAGGAAACTAAAATCAATAATAATAATAAATTAAAGAGTACTATGGGGGAATCAGTTTCTGAGCGGAGGCCAAAAGGACTCACTGCATGGATCTTGCTCCAGTATATGCACATAAAAGTTATACCTGACTCTTCTCTGCCCTGAGAGGTAAAAAGCCAGATCCTAAAATGAGGCAGAATCCACATGGGCTCTCTGTATTCTGGTACTTTTGCAAGTGCATTTGAGTCTACGTTTATGATTGTTGAGCTCTCCAAGTTGTTAGCTACCAACAAGGAGTGTGTGCTCAGCTTGTAACCGAAGAGAAACAAACATCTGTGTAGACTAATGGACTTTTGGAATGCATTTGTAAAATTGGCAATACCTCTAGAGCTCCTGGGGGAGATAAGGCTCTGCATGGCCTATGCAGTAAACCATAACTTGGAGAAATGACTATATAGCCAGACTCTGCATGTGTTTTCTTCTCTGCATAGTTCCCACCTGTACCACAGGTACTACTTCCGGGCCTACATCTGGCCACTGTCTGACTTGATGAGAAGGAACAGAGCCATAGCCTGATTGGTCATGCCTTCAGAAAGAGGTCTTGCCTCATACTCCGAACAAGAATGGAAAAATATACACGTTTTCTTCCATTGGACTGCATGTCACTGTTGTCTCTTCTCATTTGTGCCATAACTGACAAATAATGATTTTTTTTTTCTGAAACCTGTTAGTGTCTACAGTAGGGGTTTAAAGAAAATGAGGTGTCACATTTGGCAAAAGCTAACTTTCTATCCCCAGCCATTGTGTGCCTCTAGTTGCCCACAGGCTCCTTGATGTCGCAGAGGTTTTGTCTGAAGTGGATTGGCAGATGGCCATCCAGCTAATGTCTGTCTCCTTTTAGTCTTGTTTAATAAAATATTTTCAGAAACTTCTTACTTTTTCCTTTGCAAGGAATATTTTGGGTATTCAAGACTATTAGATAATAGAGAAATAGTTCAATAGTTCACACTCAGGAAAGTGTGAAGATGAATGGCTGTCTTTTGAAATGTTAACTTCCTTCATACAGGTTTTGATTTTCAAAATAAAACATTGCAAATATAGCAGAAACTTTTTAACTCACTCAAATTCCCATTCCGTGCTCTACCTCCCTAGAGGCAGCCGCTATATCTATTTGGTATTTCTCATTCACCCATATGTGTTTATATTTTTATTGCATGTGATATGGCCATAAATAAGCTGTATTATTTCTTTGCACATTTTCAAACTATGTAAATGATATCCTGCTGCAAATCTTTCTGCATATTTGATTTCATTTTTGAGATCTGTTCATTTGTTTTATTGCTGTACAGTGTTCTGGCTTCTTCACAATTTTTTTTTTTTTTTTTTTACCTATTTTCTTGGCAAGAATATTTAGATTTTTTTCCAAACTTATTTTTTGTTTTTGTTACAAACAACAATTCTGTGGTCCTGCTTAAAAATGCACTTTGTGTACTTGAGAAAGGTTTTTAGTTTTTGTTGTTGTCTTAAAATGTTTAGTTTGTGTGTGCATGTATGTGTGAGGGGTGGGGAACCATGCATACACAACGACCAGTGTGTGGAGGTCAGAGGACAGTTAGCAGGAACTGGTTCGCTCCTCCTACCACATGGGGTCCTAGGGATCTAACTCAGTAGTCAAGCTTGAAGCCCCTTATTGGCACTGGAAGAGCATTTTCTAAGTGAGTATACCAAGAACAGAATGGTGAGGATGCATGCTCCATAAACCTTGCTCACACTGCCACACTGGCTCTAACTTGCATTTCCAGCTCAGACACCCTGAGCTCTCAGCAATGCCCTCAGCTACATCAGTCACAAGATGTTCTCCTTCCTCCATGATATACTGTGCTATCTTGTTGGGATTTGCATTTGTGGTTGATATTAAATATTGTTTTTCCTAACCCTTCTGTCCTTATCTGTTTTTTGCTTGCTTGTTTTGTTTTATTTTCTTTTGTTTTTTTTTCCTTGTCTATTTTCATTTGTTTTGATTTTTGGCCCATGCCTTTAAATTGTGGCGGGGGGGGGGGCTGTTTTTTTGTTTTGTTTTTGTTTTTGTTTTGTTTTGATTTGAAGAAATCTTTTACATGTTTTAAATACTAACTCTTTGTTATATGCTATCTTTCTCTCTCTCTCTCTCTCTCTCTCTCTCTCTCTCTCTCTCTCTCTCTGTGTGTGTGTGTGTGTGTGTGTGTGTGTGTGTGTGTGTGTGTGTGTTTAATTGGGTTAATTGAAATGGGAAGACCTGCTGTATGAGTACCATCACTGAGCATACTGTGCTCCTGAACCTAACTAGAGAAGGCAAGGGAGCTGAGCATAAGAGTCACGGAGTTCTGCATCCTGACTGCATTCGGTGTGCTGCCCTGCTGCCGCCTGTGCCCTGACTGCATTCGGTGTGCTGCCCTGCTGCCGCCTGTGCCCTGACTGCATTCGGTGTGCTGCCCTGCCGCCTGTGCCCTGACCGCATTCGGTGTGCTACACTGCCTCTTGCTATGGCTGCCACACTTTCCTGCCACAATGAGCCAGAGTAAACCCTTGCTGCATTTGCTCTCTTTGGGTATTTGGTATTTGTCACAGCAACAAGGCAAGTAGCGATCGATAGAGAAAAGCCTTTATTTTCCTGTGGTTGAGTTGATAAGGGATGTGCGTTTTCAGTAATTCTTCTCTAGCTTAATGTTAGAGAACTATTTATTACCTACAAAGTGATTTTTTTTAAAGATTTATTTATTATTATATATAAGTACATTGTAGCTGTCTTCAGACACACCAGAAAAGGGCATCAGATCTCATTATGGGTGGTTGTGAGCCAATATGTGGTTGCTGGGATTTGAACTCAGGACCTCTGGAAGAGCAATCAATGCTCTTACCCACTTAGCCATCTCGCCAGCACCTACAAAGTGATTTTTAAGCTTCGTTTTTCCACATATAAGACTGAGATATATAAAACTTAGGAATTTGTACACATTTTATTGACAATATTAAAAACCCAAGTTGTTAATTTCATCATAGATCTCTTCATGGGGGCTTTAAGTATTGGTGGATGAAAGATGCATGTTTTCTAAAATTCAGATTTGCCCTAGAAAGCAGGCATGCTGTCAGTAGTCACACCCTTTGGTTTTCCTTGACGTGGGAGTGTCCACTGATTTACCTCAGCGTTGGAAGGTGAGGGCCTCATGCACATCATAGCCAAGCAAGAGTGGTTCTTGAAAGCTTTTTTAAAAAGAATGTTTCCTTCCAAGACAGGGTTTCTCTGTGTAGCCCTGGCTATCCCAGAACTCTCTGTAGATCAGACTGACCTCTAACTCATAGAGATCCACCTGCCTCTGCCTCCTAAGTGCTGGGATTAAAGCATGCACCACCACTGCCGGGCTTCAAAGGCTATTTTCTCAGATATAAATAAAGCCACCTTGTTCTCTTCAGCTGTTGTTTGTGTGGAAACTCACTTTTAGCTTATGTGCTGCCTGGGTCTCCCATTGACACTGTAGATTGGATGTTGTTTCTTACCTGTTCCCTTTGACTGGTGACTTTGATCCTTGAGTTCCGCTTATAGATAGGGAAGAACCTCATGTTGTCTCATTGTTTGTTATGGGTGTTTTGCAGCCCTCTTGTTCTTTCTTCCTCACTCAGCCCCTTTTGTGAGTCTTTTGGTGTTTGGATTCCTTTCTCTTTATCACTTATCCAAGAGGAATCTTTAAGCATCCCATGCTTGCCCTAGATGAGATGGGGAGTTCCAGAGAAGGGGCTACTCCTTCAGGCTAGACTCTGAAATAAAAAGATACAGAGTCAAGGATAATCTACGGGTATCAGAATATATTATAAATAAGAAAGAGGCAGTGCCTCTTAAAATCAAGAGCAGTATGTTACCCAGTGTATCCTAAACTAGATTGATAAAGTACATCAGAATAAGAAAAACCATGCATAGGGGTACATATGTACACAGTAAGTCACAGGGCATAGACAGAGGTGGCTTTTGAAGCTGGTAGATAGAATCAGCATATGTAGCTTGGGAAATATTAGACAAGGAAAGAGTTAGTGAACTCTTGATATGCATAGCCCAATGCTCTTTGGCCAGTATGAGTACTGACAGGAGGCAACCCAACTGAAGAGAAGGAGAGAGTATCACTGATAGTATGTTCTTTTAATTAAAATCAGATCTCCAAACAAGGTTCTTGTTAAAGGGATTTGTCATGGGGATGATAAGAGTCTAATAAAAATAACTCAGCATGAAATTGCACGTTTCCGAGAGGAAGCAATAAATGGGAATTTGTGAGTCTGAATAGACTGCAAGTGTCCGTACTAAAACTTCCAGGACCAGATTCGTGGGAAGATAGCATTTACATGGGAAATAGGGAAGTCCTAAGGAACGCTGGGAGTGTATCAGAGATTTGACCTGAGAATCATTGAACCGATAATTGACTAGGTCTGATTGATATCTAGCAAGTATATATTTTGGAATTAGCTTTCCCATGTTCTTTTTCTTAACTTCTTTTTTATCTTAAAAATATAGAAAAATACAGATAATGGCCTAAGGGACACTCATGTCCTCAACACAGACAGTATTAGTATCTTATCATATTTGCTTTCCATTCCTTTTAGTTAAAAAAATAATTATAGGTGATGGGGCTGGTGAGATGGTTGGTAAGGTGTCTGCCCTAGAAGCATGAGGAACCAGGTTCAGGTCCTCGTCACCCACATAAAAGCCAGTTACATCTCTGTAGCCCTGGCACTAAGTGGGCAGAGTGACCCTTGCCAGGGCCCACTGACCAGCCAGTCTAGCCAAATCAGTGAGTTCCAGATTCACTAAGAGACTCAGTCTCAAAAAATGAAGAGAGGAGAGAAGTCCAGCTTTGACTTCTCTGGTTTCCACAGACTCACGCATGGGCAGGTAAGGCATGTGTGTGTGCGCGCGCGCGTGTGTGTGTGTGTGTGTGTGTGTGTGTGTGTGTGTGTGCACGCGCGCGCGCACTCACACACTCATATACACACGTACACACTCACACACACATGCACATACACACACACAAATACACTCATACACACATATACACACTCATACACCCATGCACACATACACACACACACACACACACACACACACACACACACACACACAGCTATTTTAAATGAACTTGATACCTTCTCCTTAAAGTTTATGAAATTTTTAAAGGAATTTGACACTGGTTTATGGATATTTGAGTGTGTCATCTTACCTCCAACTAATTATAAGGCTAGGACCAAACCTTTATTTTTATGGGATAAGTGCCCATCTAAACGTTTCAGTGCTTTGCTAGGTAAATCCTACTTGAAAGTTTTGGGGAAAATGTGTTTTGACTGAGTTACTATGAATACTCAATAATATGTTAATTTTTACCAATACTAGTATATGAGTTTTGTACATACACACATGTGTACACCATAAATTCTATTTTATGAGTATGTGTGCTTA
>JADRCD010170078.1:0-11411 GCA_019843815.1 Montemys delectorum | reverse complement strand
TTTTCTTTATTTATTAGATAATTTCTTTATTTACATTTCAAATATTATCCCCTTTCCTGGTTTCCCCTCGGGAAAAAAAAAAAAACCCTATTCCGTCCCCCCTCCCTCTGCTCACCAACCCTTCCTCTCCCATTTCCTGGCCCTGGCATTCTGCTACACTGGGGCATAGAACCTTCACAGGGCTAAGGGCCTCTCCTCCCCTTGATGACTGTCTAGGCCATCCCTTGTTATATATGCAACTGGAGCCATTAGTCTCACCATGTGTACTCTTTGGTTGGCGGCTTAGTCCCTGGGAGCTCTGAGGGTAGATTGTGTGGTGTTTTCCTTCTTGCTGCCACTCAGTTGAGCTCCAGGTAAAGGTAACCATGACAGAGCATGGGTTTGCAAGAAGTGCACCCCAGCTAGCCATAGAAACTTGAGAGTGTTGAGCCAGTTTGCCTGCAGCCAGCAGTTGGGAATAGAGAACTGTTTCGGGGCTCAAGAGAGGCAGAGCCAACTTTGGTTGGACAGGCATTGGCAAAAGGGAAAAATGTGGTCTCAATCTGGATCTGTCTGCTGGAACAGGAGCAGATAGAGACCACCAGCTGGTGCCTACTCTGCTGTAGCATGACTGATATTTTTAATGATTATGCTACACTATACCATCTTCTTTGTGGTTGGTTTTATGGTCTTTTTCTTGTGTTTAAGCTGTGTTGGAATTTTCAGGGATTGCTATAGTAAAATAGTTGTGGTCTGGTGGGGTCAGATTTCATTGGCTGTTGTCGATTGTGTTATTATGCTGGAGTCTAGACACAGGGTATTGGGGTGATTATAGGGCTAGGTTCTGGTTTTTGGAGTTGTCACTATTTCATGAATGTTTTGTTTCTTGGTTTCTGTTTTCTATTTAGTCTTTAGTCTGTTTTCTCTTTAGTCTTTGTTGCCTGGAGTTCTGACAGGCAGTATTTCGTCAAGTTTACCAGAGAGTCATCACTCAAGTTGGAGCTGGGACACAATGATGAGTGGGAAGTATATTGGGGATAGTATTGGAGGTGACTGAGAGGGTGGGTGAGAAGCCTTTCAGGAGTTCTCACAGTCGGTGTGACCTCTGGTCCAGCTGGGGGTCTCTAAAAAAAGTTTCTAAACAGAATAACCATAGTTCAAGGATTCGCTGTTGACTAATAAATTGGACATCATGAAACTGAAAACCTTCTGTAATACAAAGAAAACCATCAAAGTACAAATTTCCAGCCTATAAAAGGGGAATATATTTCTACCAACTGCACATCTGACAGGTAATATTCAAAATATATGAATTCAATAAACTAGACATCAATAAACCTAACAATCCAATTAAAACTTGAGTTAAAATTTACACAGAAAATTCTCATCCAAGGAACCCCGGATGGCTGAGAAATACTTAAAGAAAGGTTCAACATCCTCAGCCATCAGGGAATGAAAATCAAAACTCTTATTTTATGCTTTTTAGAAAGGCTACGATCAAAAACACTAGTGGCACATCATACTGATGAGGATGTAGAGCAATCAGAACATTCCATCAATACTGTTGGAAGAGCAAACATATACAGAGATTTTGGAAAATCAATATGATAGCTCCTCAGAAAAATTGGAAATCAATCTATTAAAAAATACCAGCTATTCTAGACTTGGACATATATAACCAAAGTACACTCTATGCTACCACAAGAGCACTGGCTCAAATATGTTCATAGCAACTTTATTCACAATAACTAGAAATTGCAAGCATCCTAGATGTCTCTCAACAGAAGAATGAATAAAAAATGTGGTGCATTTACGCAATGAAATATTACTCAGCTGTTTAAAAACGACATTATTAAATTTTCAGGCAAATGTGTAGAACTAGAAAACAATAATCTTGAATAGAGCAACCTAGAACTAGATAGACTAATGTGCTCTTTATTCGCTTATAATTGGATATTAGCAGTTAAATAAATGATAAAAATACTACATTCTACAGACCCAGCAAGGCTAAATAACAAGGAGAGCTCAAAGGAGTGGGCAATAGATTCCTCTGGTCTTGAGGCTCTTTTCCTCCACTTGGGTTTGCCTCATTCAACCTTAATATGGAAATATGTGGCTAACTTTATTTTTAACTTATTGTGTCATATTCCCTTGAAGTCCCTCAGAGGGGCTTCTCTTTTCTAAAGGAAAACAGGAAAAATGGACCTGGGAAGAGAGGTGGTGGGAGGAAATGAGTTGAAGGAAGAGAGAGAGGGGAATCTGTGGTTGGGATGAAATATATGACAGAAGAATAAGTAAATTAACATGTACATATGTCGCTAGCTGGCCAGCCTTGGCCCTTCAACCCATGGGAGAAGCATTGTTCCAGTACAGGTCGGCAAGACATCAGTGGAGGAAAAAAATGACAGACAAACGCGACACAAGAAAGTGCAGAATCTGAATGTAATTCTCAAAAATGGCATCAGACCTTTACTGTCATTACAAATGTAAAAGTCAAGCAGCTATGAGTCCAAATCAGCAGCAGTCTCTTCTAGAGCATTCGGGCTGCGCAGGCATGGTTGAGGGGGTGGCTAAGAACCCCATGAGGATAGAAGCTTGAACATTCAATACTCGCTGCAACACTCTCACACACACCTGGCTCCATCCCATCCTTAGTAAATGCCCACTATGCTAATCTTCTGTGCCAGCAGAGATATGCCTCAGGGGTTCTATTCTTGATAATTCCTAGGAGTGGCTCAGCTGCTGTATGTGATTGAAAATGAGGATTCTACTTGACTTTGCCCTGGGATTATCAATGTCTATTCAGCAGCTTTCAATGCCCTACCTCCCTCACTATCTCCCTAATAATGTCGGAGCAATTATTCTGAATGTGTAACACTCTACGAAATTCCAAGCCTGGGTTCAGCTAAGATGTTGGAACATTGGTGAAGGTCAAAGAGCAATGTCTAATTTTGTTTAGCTATTAAAGTAAATCATATCTTGGAGGGTATCTAGCACACGAGACCTTCCATTGACTAATGCAAGGACAAATCTGGAAACACATCCAAATTAGGAGATGCCAAAGAATACCAGGAGACTAGCCTCTCTGAAGCTGCATGACTCAGATCTGTGGTGAAGCTTTTGGGCCTGACATGCGGGTTTCACTGAAGTGGGCATGGCATACATATATGTAACATTTGAAGCCCTAAAGCACAGTTTTCATGTGAAAAGCATATATGGCCAAATTAATAAAAATTCTTTAAATATTTAAGTATAAAAAAACTATTAAGCATTCATATCCTTACTAATAAGTGAAAAAAAACTTCACTCCTAATTCACTTCAAAATGTGTGCATACTTACCCTGAATTTCTTTAATAAAAAAAGGTTTCAAAAAAACAAATAGATGAAAGAAATAAGGAGTAAAAATAATAATCCATTTTATACATTCCTAGCATACTTATCATTAATAAAATCTTGGTATAGGAGTATTTACTAATATAATATTTTCCTCATTGTAGATTTTTCATGTACGAATTTTCGAAACCCACTAGAGATTTCAAGTTCAGAAAAGACATTAATATATTTTAGTGTCATATTTGACACCAGAAGGGAGAAGAGAATTAAAAAATCTTCAAGACAACTCTAGAGGATATAGCTGTTTAAGGATATATGTAGCTATTTATTTAGTATAAGCTTTCCCTTTTTAATGTGTGTGTGTGCATGTTAGCATGTACATGGGTATGCAGGTGGGCTCGTTGAGGAACAAGGAGAGGGTTTTAGATTCTCTGGAGCTGGAATTACAGATAACTCTGAGCATCTGATGTGGATGCTGGGAACTGAACTCAATTGCTCCAGCAAAGCAGGGAGCACTCCAATCATCCCCAAACTCTAGCATCATTTATTTCAGAGAGTATTTTTAAGAATAATTTCCTTTAAAGATTTTTAAAATTACCACTAAAATTAGTAAGTGAGAAATTTAGCAAAATGTCAAGTGAGGGAAGCCAGAGAATGCTCCAGCAAGATATCTGGGTTAAATATGTCTCAGTTTGGCTGCTGTGTCATGAGATATAAAGATTAATTTTAAAAATTAATTAGTGGATGTGAATATAATAAATGGAAAGAGAATAGTTGGTCCAATTTACAGAAAGCAATATGAGAACGCATTTAGTCATGATGACATGTGAGAATGCATTGTGCTGAGTGACGTGTGTATAGCAGGACTGCATCTCCTCACTTTTGCCTCCAGACCTTGATTGCCTACATCCTTTGTATTCTCCTTCCTTACACCCATCCTTCATGTAGTCGCCCCTTTCATGCATTATTATAACCTTAAGAAAAACAAGTTAGTTCCTCATCTACCTATTATCCATACACCATTGCTCTAACATACTACTGGAACATGAAGCCCCTTACTGCTGGCAGAAGCTGCCTGCAGCCCATATGATCGGATTCTTATAAAACTAACATTGCCTTTCCACGTGTCATTTTAAGGAACCATACTCCACCTTAAAAGGGACCAAGCCAGTCATCATACTGATAATAAACTCGAAGCTATTTAATTTTTTTTTGCTTTTTTTATTTTTATGTATGAAGTATGTCATGGATATGGATATTCAAACCCTAGTCCATTTAAAAGATTAAATGACTACATTAGATAATTACTCAGGAAGCTCATAAAATTTCATATAAACATCATGGACAGTAGAGCAGTTATTGTCCAGATGGCTTTTAGTGAGAAACACCAGCTGTAGTACCATCACCAGGAGCTGGTGAGCAACGGAATACCAGGCCACTCTCCAGGAAGCAGTAGTCAAATATCAGTGGTTTCAGACACAGCAATTGGTATTTAATGAACTCTCAAATGATTTGAATTCATATTCAAGTATTAAGAAATGATTATAGAAATAGCAAGAGATGGGAAAGAGTATATGAATGTGGTTTGTAGCTAAAGAATTCCTGCTCTTCATGTGGAGAGGTACAACAATGATTGTTGAATATTGTGGCTTCTAAGCATATCACATCTCCTAAATTTGGAACCTAATGCAAGATAATTAACTGCTACTTTTAATTTATTTCCTCTAAAATGATATTATTCAGGGCTGGAGAAATGACTCCATGATTAAGAGCACTTGTTACTCTCTCAGAGGACAAAGATAAATTCACAGTATCCACATGGTCATTCACAACCATTCATGACTCCAGTTCCACCCATGAGGGCTTCAGGCATAAATATCTAGGTCAAAAAAATTCATATAATATTTCATATATTCATACATATAAAGTTAGTAAATATATCTAAAAATATTTAAAGTGATAATATTTTACTGTCATACTCCATTCATCCTTGAATGCGTCTTCAGTAGTCCACAGGTAGGCCTCTGACCTTACACCAAAGAGTTTGCAAGTCAGAAGTCAGAGTAACTTAACAGTCAGTGTCTTCTTAAATAACATCTGCTCTCTATAACACCCTGAGAAAGAATTTTATCAGACCCTATTAGTCTATCCAATGGCCCTTTTCCCTCTACTTTTCATAGATGAAAATTATTAAAAAGTGAACAAGTAAATGTTAACAAAATATTTTGTTTTACTTACTATATTTTTTATAGATCAAATAATTTAGGGTGCTGTAATGTGATCTTTGTATTTTCACTGCTGTTGGTTATGGTTTAAGAATCATACATCATTCTTATCTTAAAAATATAGTTTGATAGGAGCTTGGAGATAGCTCATTTGGTAAAGTGTATGCTATAAGAATGCCTAGTATCTACAGAAAAAACCTGAAAAACCTTCTGTCTGTCATTATAGCTTGGGTATAGTTATATAGGGTAGAGTCACATGGATAGACACATAGTATTTCCAAATTTGTGGTCTCTACATTATTTGTCTCAAAACATAGAATGGCCACTGCACAATGCAGTCTCTTCAAGGAAAGGGAAAAGCACAGCTCTGAGAGCAATTGGCATATCCCCGTTAAGAAAAAGAATGAAAAACTGATACAACAAACACATGTAAAGATATAAAACAAGGATGGGAATGCACAAAACTGAATTAATTGGTATTTTATGGAATACTTGCTTCCCTTGTCTCACACGAAGCAGGCATTCAAGTATTTAGGTGTTGTTTGCAAACCCCACTTTCCTGATCTACAAACTCAAATGGATGCCTTGTGCATGGTTGGAAAACTTATCTGTGGAGTAGATAGAGTGCTCCTTGTTCTTTGCAAATGTTTCTACTATCTCTTCTGTGAGAAGTGCTATAGTTTATATGCCTGCCCCAAACCCCAATTCACATGTTGTAAATTGTGGTGGCTTGGATGAGAAATTTCCTCCTTGGTTTAAGCATTTACATATCTGGTCTCCAGCTGGATGACGACACTGTTTGGGGAGGTTTAGACTGCACGAGTTTCTTGGAAGAAATGTGTCACCAGGGGCAGGCTTTGCAATTAAAAATCCTTTCCTAGTTCAAAAAAAAAAAATAAACAATCAAATATTAAGTGGTTTTAGAGACGTTCAAAACTGAAGCTTCAAGATGCTTTTACATCATGCTAATGCCAAGTAGCTGTGAAATCATTTCAACACCTTATCCTTTTCTTTTTTATTTTTAAAAGGTTACACATAGAACAGTTTTTGTATTTCTTTGGGGCAAGAAAATCTGCTCATACCATTTTAATTATGTTGCCTCATCTTCTACCGCTGCACACTCTTCAATAAGTCAGTGGCTCTCCCTCAGAAAGTACACATTCTCATAAAAGTCCATTGTCTCATGCTGATGTCTCTACTTACAGAATAATTTCTCTTTTAATCTGTAGACCCAGACCTTCAGTTTATTTACCCAAATGACAAATTTATCTTCTAGAAGACTACTCTGATTTCCTCCTTTGGATTCCTCATCCCACTGTGCTCATTTTCCTATCTCCTCATTTCTTTTTATATTTAGGTATGACAATACTTTATTTCATTGTAGTATTAATATCCATCTTCTCAACTAGAAAGAAAGTGGCACACAGAGTGGACATCTGACATCCCCAAGGTGGGAAAAACACTGTATGATACAGTATAAGTGCTCAATGAACTAGCATATGAGTTGTAATAAATGAATAATGAATAAATATGATAGGACTAAGGTGTGTAAACTATCACTGCTTTTTGATAGATATGTGACTCAACAGTAGAAAATCAGACAATAAGTATAGTAAAAGAAAAATCAGATACTTAATAAGGACAAGTCTCATTAATAGTCCTGAGTAATTTCTCAAATACAAAACATATGTTAGTGGCTGAACAGGCTCTAAATCATTCGAAATACTATGCTAAAAGAACCTGCCAATGTTCAAAGGACATCTTAAATTAAATAGTAGCTCAGACTAATTTTTAGGAATGATACCATTTCTTTTTGCAAATGAAGCCAACTTTATTATTAAAAATCTGTTTCCTAGCAAGTTGATTTCTATTAGTATCCAATTAAGAATGTATAGCTGTATAATACAAGTTCAATATTGCAGTATTTTCAAGAATATAAATTAAATAAGAGTTAAACAAAAGCATATCAAAATACAACAAATTCATTTCTGAATATAATACTCTTTTAACTTATTAAAGTGTGCTATATTATTTTATAGTCTCGGCGATATTTCAAAGAGCTTTGAAAGTTTAACTTCTTTGTTTTTACATTTTATCAATTCCTCTAAAATTCAGTTTATGCATGTATAAATAACAATCCCAAACATCATTGAAATAGTAAGTAATAGAGATGGAAAAATGTCCCAGTAATGAAAAACATGCACTGCCCTAGCATAAGACCCAAGGCCAGTTCCAATTGTAGCTTACAATTCACTATTGTCACTCCAGTTACAGTGGCATTTGATGTCTTTAGCTTTCTACAGGTAATTGTGTTTTCATGGACATACCAAATAGTATGCCCAAATACACATATCTAAAAACAAAAGTGAATCATTCCTAAACATTTATTCTTATTTTTTAAAGTTTATATCTGAATACTCTATTTGCATCATATCAATCTAATTCTAGTATTCACTAGATTTTAGTTTTTTGAGTTTGTCTGCCAACTACTCCTGTCTGGTGAGGCCATGGACTGCTGCCCATTTTCTAAATCAATATTATTACAAATTCATTCTAAACATGAATCATTATTACCACAAATGACAGTAGTCCTCAGCTCTAATGAAATAAGTTTTGTTTTACAGTATACAGGGGTAGTTACTTGACTAGTGTAACAGCATTGCACATGAATTCCCTTCTATTGAATGGGCCTTAAAGTCTCGTTGTACAATTATTTGGTCCCTCTAAGATATAAGTGCCACTATTGAATCCTTGAGTATAACTTCTCACGGGGTTTATGCTATAGTTCAGAGGCTTTCTTATTGGTTTGTACTATTGACTGTTTTTATCCAATGACAGTGTTTATACAACCTTTGGATAGTATACTGCTAGTCCTCAGGGAGAATGTTTCCAGATCTATTAGATCCAGATTCCTCTAAGACTATTGCTGAAATCTCGTTGTACACTCAGCAATAGGTTATTGCCTTCAAGTCCTGGGAGGAAACCAAGGGCAAAGTCACTAGATTATCATGTTTGGGGTGTCTCTTTGACTTCTCTGACCAACGAAGGCTAGTTGCTTTTCTCACTAAGAAATGTTATTTCTTTTAAAAATCTGAGTTGTTTCTTTCTTCCTTTTTATTCAATTGTTTTATTTATTTCCACTCCAACAGTTTTCCCCTTTCTGGTCCCCCGTTCATGAGCTCTTTACCACCTCCTGCTCTAAGAGGATGCTCCCTCACCCAACTACCCACATCCTTCTTCCCTGGAGCATCAAATTTCCATAGGAATTACCCTCTCCCACTGAGGCTTTACAAGGCAGTCCTCTACCTCATACAAGGGATACATGAACCAGCCCTTGTGTTCTCCTTGGTTTTGGCTTTGTCTCTGGGATCTCTGAGAGTTCTGGGTTAGTTGACACTTTTGTTCTTCCTAAGGGGTTGTAATCCCCTAAGCTCCTCAGTCCTTCCTCTAATGTTTCCCATATTGGTCCCCAAACTCCATAGAATGGTTGGCTGTAAATATCTGCATTTGTCTCAGTCACTTGCTGGTAGAGTCAGAGGAGAGACCTGCCAGCCTCCTGTGTGCATGCACAATATGGCCTCAGTAATACTGTCAGGGTTTGGTGTGTGTGCATGGGATATGTCCCAAGTTGGGCAGGTCATTGGGTGGCCTTTCTGATCCATTTTTGTCCATGCATTTCCTTTAAACATTAACAATTCTGGGTTAAAATTTTTAAAGATGGGTCTAAGTATGTAGCAGCAAGGGTTGGGGGCAGGGGAACCTCTAGAAAGTTCCAGAGACCTGGGATGTGAGAGACTTCCAGGACCCAATTGAGATGGCATTAGCTGAAATGCCCCAATAGGGGGAGATGAACCTGGAAGAGACAATCTCTAGTAGAGACCATGGCACCCAGTTGAGAAATATTATTTTTACAGAAAGTATTTTATAGTGTATTCAGTATAAATGAAAATTTTGCAGCATGTCAATCTAATAATGTCTAGTATCTATCTAATAAAATAATTAACACTATTAAAACAAAAGTTTGATCTCTTCTTTTAAAACTTCATTTCTCTAGCAACATTAAACAGAGAAAAAAAATCTTTAATTTCGGATGACTTTTTGAGTAAACCAAGGATAACAGAGAATCCTAATTTATAAGACAACATTTCACAGAACTTATAATTACTGAGAAAGTAAAATTTCTTACCTAATTATGCTATCATTCTCAATATAATATTTATTTAATTTTTACAAAATCTGGACCATAATTAAACCATATTGTACAAAAATATCTTTTTGTGAGCTCTCATTTTATATTCCAGAAATATCAGCTAAGATCCAAAGAGAATTATAATCCTCAATGAATGACATTGATTTGAAAAATGATTTTGTTTCTATAGGAACCGCTCCAGCCAAGAATATTAATATAATCAATAATATAGCAGCATGCTACTGATTGTCATCTGCTTACCAGTCTCCTTGTTGAGCAGTGATTCTTCCATGTGCATGTATTTTATTTTTACATTTTGGCTTCCCTAGAAAAGAGATGATAACCTCTGAGTGACAGTCCTACAAAAAATTTACTAAGAGGAAATAGTTGCATAAAATAAATAGAACATTTAAGACCAACACATTTATTTAAATTATACAGGATAATGAACTCAACAAGAAATTGTAGTAAAAAGCTATCCAATATTTTAAGATTTATGGCAAAAGAAGTTACTGATTGTTTATTATTTGAATAGTATATAAAATATAAAACTTAGATTGCAAACATAATTTAGACAAAAATTATTTTATAAAGCATTTTCCACATGAATGAGAACGTGTGGAATTTAACCAGTTTGCCCATTTGTGTTGAAATTATATCTTGTCACTGTAAATAGAAAGAGAAGGAAGGAAAACCACAGTTCTACCCCAATAAAAAGTATTGCAGCTTCTGTATTAAAAAAGAAAAATCTATCAAATAAAGAATTTAATACTGGCAAATTAAATCCAAACTGAGTAAAGGGAAAGAATTATTGATCATAGTATAAACTAGAATATAAATACCGTAAAATTTTGCACAAGATAAAATTATGTTAAGGATTTTTAAATGCATAAATTCAATAAATAAAGCTGTAGCTAGATTAAGACAGAAGATTTAAATAGAATATACTATCAGAAATAAAAATGAAACATTAAAACTAATACAACATCAATGTCAAGAATAATGAGATCAATAAGGCAACAAATTACATAGAAAAAGTACTAAAATAGCTAAAAAAAACTTTGACATTTATTATTTACAAAGAATGGATTATGAAAAAATACACTTTTTCAACAGATCAAAAATGAATAAAGAAATCTGGTCATTAATAGTCTCCAAAGAAAATCCCAGTGCCTGAAATCCATGCTCAGGCTTATATCAAAATTTAAATATTAATCCTTTCCCAACCTTTTCAAACAATCACACAGCGATGAATATTTACAAACTGTTTTATTTTATTTATTTTTATTTTTTATAATAAATTTTTATAGTAAAATTTTTATAGTAAATTTTTATAGTTTGTTATTAGGGACTGTTCCTCTTTATCTCTCTGGAATCCAGAAGCCTTGTTCTAAACTTGGTTCCTCTAATATGACCACAATGGGGTCCCACTGTCTTTTGATAGTTATTTAAATGAGATTTGAATTCCTCTTCTTAGTTTTATTTCCTCTTGTTCTCTGAGGCAGAGTCTTGTGTAGCCCAGGTTAGCTCAAATGCATGGTCTTCCTGAGTCAACCTCCTGAGCCACCATACTCAGTTTCATTCATCATTTTTCCCTCTCAAACTCTCAACCTTATAATTCAGAATTGTTTCAAAAAAACAATATACAGATGAATGTTTTATCTTCAAATTTAGCTTATAATGT
>JADRCD010170077.1:7772-19864 GCA_019843815.1 Montemys delectorum | reverse complement strand
ATTTTGTTTTCCATCTCTTATATGCTATTGACAATGCTTGTATCTATAGTTCCTGTTCTATCTCCTAGATTTTCCATCTTGAGAATTGCCTCGATTTGTGTTTTTGTTGTTGTTGTTTATCTATTTGTTTGTTTTTCATTGGCTCTGTTTCCATTGTCAAGTCCTGAACTGTTTTATTTAATTTTTACCTATTTGGTTGTAATTGATTCCTATATTTATTTATAGTTATTCATTACTTCTTTAAAGTTACCTACTTGTTTAATTGTGCTTTCCTGTATTCTTCAAGGGATTTATTTATTGTTCTTCTAAGGTCTCTATCATCCTCATATGAGCAGATTTAAGGTCATTTTCTTGAACTCTGCAAGGATATCCTGGGATTGCTGTAATAAAATAGATTGGTTCTGGTGGTGCCACATTGTCCTGATTTTAGTGATTGTACTCTTAATCTGGCCTTTAGCCATCTGGTTGTTCCTGGTGTTGGTAGGACTGGAAGTCCCTAATGGCAGTAGGTCTCTAGGACTGCAGGCAGACCTGATAGTCTCTGAAGGCATCCAGCCTCTGAGACTGCAGGTAAAACTAGTTATACTAGGTGGTTACATCTAGGGATGCAGGCAGATCTGGTATTCCCTTATGGCTTCAGATGTCTGGTAGTTCCAAGTGGAAATAGTGCTCTGAGGTTTCAGGGACAGTAGTGCCCAAAGAGAATGTAGTGTAGAAGGGACCGGACAAAACTCACCTTCACTACTGCTGAGTTTGCCTGCAGGGTCCAGAGGCAAGATGAGAATTGGGGTGAGCTTCTCATCTGCTGTTCCCTGATGGCTGTAGGCATCTGGGATTGCAGATAGAATTGTGGACCAAAAGACTGAGCTTAGAGGGGACAAGACTCAATTTACAGCTGCTGAGCTTGCCAGGGGACCTGACAGAGAGGCATTGGGCTGTGGGGAATCTCACCTGGTTATCCTGAGATGTAGCTCTGTAGCTCGCCTCCCAGTATGAAGGTAGAGCTGTGGGCCAGCTTGGAGAGGGTGTCCTGCCTAAGAGGAACATCAGAAAAAAATGACTCGAAGTCAATGATGGGATACAAGTTAACAGTTCTGCAGTCTGCTCGAGATAGATAGCTAGCTAGCTCTGTAGGTAGTTCCTGGCTCTGTAGACTCCTCAAGCTTGCTCTCTGCATGAGACAGCTCGCTGCTCCAGACAACTTCCTCTCTGCTTGATATAGCTTTTGAGTTTTCTGAACCAAAGTCAGAAAACATGCTACGAAAACTTTAAAAGTACTCTGGATAGGTCATTAGTAAGTCAGAAAACTTGCTAGAAAAAAACAATTCCAGAATTTCCTGAATGTTTTGAATTAGGACTCTTTTGTCTGCTTTTGGGATCCTTTTCTTTCTTCTCTATTGACCTTTTCAACCTTTATATTAGGGTATCTTCCTATTTTTGTTGTAATTTGTTGTACTGTGTTTCCTTCAAATTCCTGGGAGGCTTATTCTTTTTATGACAGAAAAAGAGGCGAAGTGGATCTAAGTGAGAGAGGGGAGGGAAGGAAGAATTTGGAAGAGTGGAATAAGGAAAACTGCATTTGCAATGTAATATATGAGAAAAAATAAAAGTCTAAACATATTTAAAAATATAGAGAGATCAGTAAGGGCACAAAACTAAGAAACAAGGTGATTTTGTTTTTTGTTTGTTTGTTTGTTTGTTTGTTTCTCCAGTGTGACTCATGGGGAAAACAAATAAATAAATCAATCAAGGCTTACAAAATCTCCAAACCAGATCACTCTATGGGCATAGGAGGAAGCAAATTTGTGAGACACAACTGCCTCAGAGAATAATCTTGACACTTTTATTGGTGAAAGATAGTAGCTGCTTGTGTGGTGCATCTCTTCAATTTTCAGCAGCAACCTCAGTTTTGAGGCACAGTTAGGACCTAATAACCCAGGTATCCTAGGAAACCCCTATCTAACAGTGGGATATTCACAGAAAGTTAAAATGTTAATAGACACCAAGAGATACACAAAATTAAGGAGTCTTGGGCAATACTAGTCCTTATCACCATTAAGAAACACCTCATTGACAAAAGTATCATCATGTCCTGAATGAAATATTTTGATAATTTGTGAAATCTCTTCCTACATTGGCTGTCACCAGGACTTCAGTGTTTTCCTTACCCCATCAGAAACATTTCCCTGTGATGCACTACACAGAATCTGTTGGGCCTCCAGTTACTGACTCTAAAAGGTGCTTTCACCAGCTTTCACATCTCATCATCTATTTCTGCTCTGGATTCTTTGTGGTAGGTACTGAATGTACACCTGCATGTTGAAAAATTTTTATACCTGACTCCTTCTTTAGAGTTTGTGCTTCTAATTGAAATTATCATTTTTTTCATCAAAACTATGTATTCTTTACTTTTATTTTTTTGATTTAGAAATTCTTGCCATAGACTATTTTTCCATTCATGTTTTCATTGCTACTCAGATTTAAATTTTGTAGCTTCTCACCTCCCTATCTCTTCTTCTACTGTTTGAACTCTGGCAGTACATAATTTGCTTCTCAAGCTCCAGTTGTCCCATGTTGAAAAATTTTTTTATATCTGATTCCTTCTTTAGAGTTTGTGCTTCCTATAGTTTCTTGTACCTTCACTATTTCTACTCTGTTCAGCTCTAGATGTTGTTCTGTTTGTTTATATTTCTTGACTGGAGTTTGATACTACCTGCCTTAGTTTCAATTACTACTGATATGGTGAAATACCATAACCAAAGCAACTTGGGAAAGACAGTGTTTATTTGCCTTACTCCTCAGTGCCACTGTTCATCATCAAAGGAAGTCAAATGGGGCAGAAATCTAGAGGCAGGTGTGGATGCAGGGTCCATGGAGGATTGCTGCTTACTAGCTTGCTCCTCATGGCTTAGTCAGTCTACTTTTTTATAAATCCTAAGAGCTGTCTAGGAATGGCAACACACCCACATTGAGTTTTGTCACTCCTCATCACAAATTAAAAAAATACTTCATAGTTTAATCATATTAAGGCACTTTTTCAACTGAGGTTTTCTACTTTTAGACGACTCTATCTTGTATCAAGTTAACATTAAACTAGTCAGGGTACCAACAATGAGAATCAGGGAGATTTTCCACTACAGGGAGAAAAACCAGGTCATTTAGTCTCTTCCTATATTTCTTCTCACTCTGTTCCTCACTTTGAAATGATAATCTTCAGGCATTGTGAATATTTGTTGTTTTTATTTCATTCATTCACATTATGTGAAGTAAGACCTTTATCCCTTTATTATCTCACAACTTTAGGTTTCTGTTTTATTTCAAATTGTCATCTTTAGAATTTTGGAAATATTTAATCTTCAAACAATACCATGAGAGAGTCCTCTGACATATGACCTTTATTTTTGGTATCCATTTACCAAGATATTGTCTTAAACATAAATCCAATAATAGTGTCTCTAGCCCTCTTCCTTAAATGTGAAGTTATACCTATTTATTCCTTTCCAAAATGGAGAAGGTTCTGGGTTAAGAGATAGTAGAAACAGAGATAAAGAAAATCTTTCTTAACAATATCAAATATTTTTATGCTATATACATACTGAAAGGTAACAACCTCAAAGAAAAAAGTGAAAAAAAAAACCTATCTGTAGTACAATTAGTCTCAAATTTGATTATGTAGCTATCATTCTAGATGTTTTTTCATAGAAACATAGAACTTTCTATGATGTTTTCCAGAGAAGAAACATATGATGAATCTGGGCCTGTCTAAGCTGAGAGAATTTTGTTCAGGACTGTATCATTGTTGGAAGATTATCTAGACTTTGCTGACAAAAATAAATACACATATCTTCAACTTCTATGCTACTGATTCTCAGTGTGAAATCTGTTCCTGACCCACTGCCACTGAACCTGTCTGGGACTCCAGAGGCACGGGTAGATGAGAAATAGATTAGAAGCTGTGTAGACTGGCCTGGCCTCTGCAGGTACCAATTCAAATACATCTTGCCATCACTATACAGGAGACTTTTACTAGATTTGCAGGAGATGGAGACTGCCTCTCCAGGAGTTACAAGTATGGAGAGTATATCTTGGATCATCACAACAATCCCAGTGACTCCTGAAATAAGAGAAATGAAAGGTTATGAACAAACATACTTGTATTTTAAAATATTTTTTTTTACTTCCTCTTATTATGTTTATGACTGTCATTCATAATGTAACAATGTTCCACATAAGAGACCTGTATAGAGAGAACAAGAAATCTCTCTGTTCATGTTTGTTTGTTGGTTGGTTGGTTGGTTGGTTGGTTGGTTGGTTGGTTGGTTGGTTTTTGAGACAGGGTTTCTTTGTTTAGCCCTGGCTGTCCTGGAACTCACTTTGTAGACCAGGCTAGACTCGAACTCAGAAATCCGCCTGCCTCTGCCTCCCAAGTGCTGGGATTAAAGGTATGCGCCACCACTGCCTGGCTTCTCTGTTCATTTTTGTACTTGCCAGAGTTGCCACAAGAACACAGGTTCCCATGCTCTCACCCTCTAAACCTTGCAAGCCTATTCCTGGAAAACAAAACTGGCACACATGAATATAATATGCATCTGCATCATCAGGTCCCCAGAAATTCACATCACTCCATGTCCTCCTTCTTAATCTTTGTTCCTCTCCTTACCAGAGATCCAGAGCAAAAGCAGCACCAGGAGATGAGCAGGGTATCTCATTCTGAGAAATTTATGAAGAATCCTGAGTAGTCAAATTTAGAAAAATAGGCTAGCTTTTGTGTTGGACTAATAAGGAGAGATCCACCCTAGGGAGCAATATGCAAATCCACTGGTTATTACAGCTGTGTGAAGAGAACCAAGATGAGAGGAAATCTCCCTGTTTAGAGTGAAGCCATATGAAGTGTCTCCTTTTTGTAGAAAGCAAATACTCTAGTTGGTTCCTATAGTAGGGACATCCAAAGATATTCTCTACTGGAAAACACTGAATATGGTGAAATAGAGACATTAATTATCTATAAGACTCTGGCATGTTGAAGTAGCACTGCAGGCATATGTTTCATGTAGGTGTTCATTCTTGCCAAAGGTTTGTAGGAAAATGTGCAGCTTTATTGGCTTCCTGAAGGCTATTCTAGATAGAGTTGGAGTTAGAATCTTCTCCACTGATATTAATACACAAGAGCTTATCAGTATCAGGGATTTAAAAAAGTTGAAGTGGAGTCTTATAAGAATTAGGACATTCTATAAAGTTAATAAGGACAAAAAAAATAAATAAATTTTAACCTTGTCATTTACAGTTAAACCTAATGAGCTCCGCTGTGGCAAATCGAAGGGAACATTTTTCACTTATAAATATGAAAATTCCTTATAATAATTTATATAATTTATTACTGATATTATGCTATTGTACATCCTCACCAAATGTGTTCATTATATATTTAATAGTATTAAGAATTTCCTAAAATGGGAAATCAAGATGACTCACATGACAAAAGCTCCTGCATCTAAGACTCTGTCTGAGTTTTATTGTCCAAATCAGAAAATCACATACACGAAAGTATCCTCTTAACATCTTTTTACCATGGCAGGCATAAGAACATATGGACAGACATACAAAAATTTTAAGAATGGCCTGTGGACAGTAAGATGCAGTACACTAGCAATAATTTTATCAACTTCTTTTTTATGTGGTATTTTGAAAAGGTTTATTTAAGATTATATTTTTCCTTGTAAAGATTCTAGTTCTTTCAAGGTTATTATATTTAAATTCTTCTTAGTTGAAACTTCAGTCTCCCTTTTGCTCTGTATATGCAACAGACCCAACAAATGAGCACAATTTAACATTGTTTTCTTTGCACTACAATAGCAAGAATCCAACTCATTGATTTAATGTAACACTACAAATTTCCCCAATATTTGAATTTTCTATCTTAATTAATATAGGTATTAAAAAAAAAGGGACAAGTGTCAGAGCTATGCTGAAGAACTGATTTCAGACTGTAATGGTTTGGATCTGAAGTTCATGGTTGTTCATGGTAGGACTTGAAGTTCTCTGTCAAAAATGCATTTTATTGTGTACCTTGAAACAGTGAATACTTAGACTACAAGAAAATTAGCACTGAGATTTCTAGATAGAAAATTTATGCAAAATACTATTTTCTAAAATTATGCTTTAAAATACCACAAGTCAAGACAATATAGTGAAATGAGATTTCCAATAATCTTTATGTGACATTAAAATAATATTTTTAGATCTTTACCTCCAGTCTAACTCATGAAAGTTTTTGATTATACTTTCCCTGAAATAAATAAATAGTGAAGACTGCAATGTATCAAAACTACTCATGATCCAAAAATAATGATTGTTTTATTTTTTAATATTATATTTATACAGGAAGTACCACAGCCCTTATTCTGAAAAAAATCTATTTTGCTTATTGAGTAATGGTCTGTGGTGTGTCCAGACAATACACTAACCCAGAGTCACATGCAAAAAAAGCTCATTGGACATTAAAAGTTTCATAAAGGAGGGCCAGAATAAATACTTTTTGAGTCAAAGAGAGAAATCAGAGTCTCTATGATGTGTCTCTAAGTTTGACCATGGCCAAGTGTGAAGATGAAGTCAAGCAGGCAACCTGCATTACAACAATTTGATATTCTCATATGCTTCTTATTTAGGGAATATCAAACTGGCAGGGTGCAATAATTTACATGAATTGGACACCTGGCTTAAATATGTATGTAATCAAATAGGATCACATGTTTAGTAGACTATCCTGTAGTTCTATCAAATCATAACTTTTTAAAGCTGTATGAAACAGGATATGACATAAGACACATTGAGGCTTATTCATGCCCAAGAATATAGTGGAAATCCTTCGTTAAGTGAGTAGGTTTCCTAGGATGAGGATTGAAGTGAAATTGACCTCTTTTCAGATACTCTTCAGGTTCAGGATGGTGGATGAAGAATCCCAAATCAAAGGCATATAGAATCTAAGTTGACTGCTTTATTCTAAACAGCTTCCTAGAATGGAGGATCTTTCCCCCTAATTAGAGATGCTTCAGTTTATTTTGAAAACTGACTTCACTGTCTTGTTATAAACTACAGGTACTTTTCCCATTATTGTTACAAAATGCCATATGTTCTACATGAATCTCAAAAGAGAAGTTTTCACCCCATTCTTCTATATATAGCTGTTTTTTGTTTTGTTTCTTTTTTTGTTTTTATTTTTGTTTTCTGAAGGAAGTATATGGTACAGTATTTTTTACTTCTGGATACAACAAATACCAATGCAAATATTTTGCCATTTTTACACTGTAGGTGGATATTGTGACTGTTTTAATAAGACATATTATTTTCTTTACAGTGAATATCAATAAACAAAAATTACATGATGATAGTAAATGAAAGTCAAGAGGCTTTAGTTTGTAAGCATTTGAACAAGTGTTTACTCATCAATAACAACGCCTGTGAGGACACAACTGAGCACTAACACCATCTTCCTATAGATTTTCATTTAGGAAGAAGTGTTGAATGGCACACACATGTCCTCATACCCCTAACATCTTCAAAAAAAAGGGATCAACTACAAAACATAGACATTAAAATGTTTGAAGCATCGATTGTGTCTGTCAATGTGAATTAAATACTGTAATTTAAAGTTGGAATGTTAATTAAATGGCAATAAACAAAAGGAAGTTACAATAATATTTTAGATGGCAACAATGTCAATGCTCTGAGCATAAGTACTCTGAAGAAGTTATGTTTTGAAATACTTTAAAGATTCAAAGCAAATATCCAAAAACCATTCGAGAAAGAACAGAGCTGATGAGGGTTGTAAGAAACCTCCTGCAGAGAAGAGAACTGTTCTTGTCATTCTGTTCCATGAAAAAGAACATTATACATCAGATACCAGATAACTGCTGTCTATGCCAGCAACTCTTTCTTTTGTTGTTACACATCTTTCTCCTTCCAGTCTCTCCAGAATGTGTCTGTTTCATACATGTAGTACCTTTGAAATATGCAAGTGTATGGATTAGCTTAGCAATCTGGAACTCCACTTTAGAATATGCACATACATGAATGCACTTAGCACCCTGAGAATCTTTCCTGCATGTGCTATGAAAATATATCTCACACCAAAAAATGCAACTAACAAACTGCTAGCAACTGGATGGAATTCATACCCAGTTCTGAACCCTGAGATACATTTATTCTCACCTTAACTACCTTCAAACTTGGAAATATTTCATGCAGTGCTACTCTGATGATGTGAGTATTACAAAGTAACATATTTGGAGATACTAATTGATTATGTTTATCATTAATTCAAGAAAAATTATGAAAAAATAACAAAAAATTATGAAAGGCTACATTGAGATGTGTGTCAGAGTAGACAAACTGAAAGATGAATAAAATAATGTACTGCTGGTTATGTTATAGATCACTAGAATGGTGGGCTAATTAGGGAAGCCTAAACTATTATATATCACAGAGAAAACTACAAATACTTAAAAATGCTAGTGTTATCTCTTTTAAATATGAAGGAAAATATTACAATCTACTATGGTTTTAGGAAGTGAGAGATGTTCTTGAACCAAAATTAACTCATGGAAATTTTAAAATAAAATGGGCTAGAATTGGTCATTAACTGCAAGACCAGGAAGAAATTTAGTCCTTCCAAAGCTGGGTCAGAAGGTCTTTAATAACAATGCTGATTGAATGTTAAGTTCATTCTTTCTTCCTTTCTTCCTTCCTTTCTTTCTTTCTTTCTTTCTTTCTTTCTTTCTTTCTTTCCTTCCTTCCTTCCTTCCATCCTCTCTTCCTTCCTTCTATCTTTCTTTCTTACATAAACTGGTTTTAGGGTACAGAGTGCTATCTGTAACAGCACAATTAAAATACAACAATATATCTAAATTGGACATATAATCTATAACATTCACATATATACAATTTGCTAAAAGAGAGACACTGCAAATTGTGGTGTTATCTTCCCATCTAAAAGTGTTTCTGTGACATCTCATCTTAATATAAATGATCCTGAGTTCGTTTGTTTTAAACACTGAGTGTGTCAATCAACCATCTCCCTGTTTTCTTCTCTGAGTTTGTTTTCTCTCCTACTGCTGTCACCTGCTAAAATGTCAATGGTTAATAGACATCTGTGCATGATTCCCATATACAGGATTGTGGCATCTCCAGACCATGCAGTTCTGCTCTATTTTTCTTCCACCTCCTCTTCCTCTGTCTTCTTCCCCACTTTCCCTCTCTTTCCCCTCTCTAAAACCTCCAGCCCCACCTTTCACTTCCACTACCTAATCACAAGCTCTAGCCTTTATTTATCAAATTAAAATGGGGGAAAGGGTTTACATAAAAACACTTGAGTAAGAGATGCACTCCTTGTTGGGGTAGCCCCTCCTGAGGAAGCAGAATTAACATCAGAATACAAGCAGCACCAGGGCCACCCACAACACCTTTCCTTCTCTAGTAATGCCCTCAATCACTTTCCTAGATTTTTTTTTTTTAACCAGAGTAGTTTTTGAGGACAAGTATGGTATAGAAAAAGAGAAAACAGACAAACATACAAGAAAGAGCAACACCATTTGTTTACTAGAATGCCAGAGATGTGTTATTCTGGTTGACAGTGCCTCTGCAGCTGGAACTGTTTCATGGAACCACATTCATAACCATGTAGCACCTGACATTACCTGTTTTCCCTTTTCCCTTAATTTTAGGAACAGGATATTAATCTGTAGCATGTTCCTGGGAAGTCATTTTATCTCAGGTAGATCTCAAATCTACAACTTTCCAAATGTTTGTTGCTCTGGCTATTAGTAGTACTATAACTTCCCTAAGAGATATATTTTCCTCTACCTGCCACAAGAGGTAGGTTTTCCTTCACTTGAATATCATCTAATTAATATAAAAATAAACTTTGTTTTTTTTTTCTGTTGTAGCTATATTCTTGTTCCAAATTCTTTCCAATCTTCTAGGATTTGTCTGTTTGTTTGTTTTTAACTTGCAGCCTTGAGCGATTGTTAATATGACTCACTTAATGCCAAAGGACTTTCTCTCAAGTTTCCATATTTTTTTATTTCAAAGTTTTTTAAATTTCTTAATCTCTATTATAAATAAGGCTGCTAAGAACATAGTGGAGCATGTGTCCTTATTACATGTTGGAGCATTTTCTGGCTATATGCTCAGGAGTGGTATAGCTGGGTCTTCTGGTAGTACTATGTCCAATTTCTGGAGGAACCACCAAACTAATTTCCAGAGTGGAATGAAGGAGTACTCCTCTTTCTCTACAATCTCACCAGCATCTGCTGTCACCCGAGTATTTTATCCTAGCCATTCTGACTGGTGTGAGGTGGAATCTCAGGGCTGTTTTGATTTGCATTTCCATGATGACTAATGATGTTGAACATTTCTTTAGGTGTTTCTCAGCCATTCAGTATTTGTCAGTTGAAAATTCTTTGTTTAGCTCTGTACCCCATTTTTTAATATGGTTATTTGTTTCTCTGGAGTCTAACTTCTTGAGTTCTTTGTGTATATTATATATTAGCCCTCTATCAGATATAGAATTGGTAAAGATCTTTTCCCAATTTGTTGGTTGCCATTTTGTCCTATTGACAATGTCTTTTGCCTTTCAGAAGCTTTGCAATTTTATGAAGTCACATTTGTCAATTCTTGATCTTAAATCATAAGCTATTGATGTTCAGTTCAGGAAATTTTCCCTTGTGTCTATGTGCTCGAGGCTCTTCCCCACTTTCTTTTCTATTAGTTTGAGTATATCTGGTTTTATGTGGAGGTCCTTGATCTACTTGGACTTGAGCTTTGTACAAGGATATAAGAACAGATCAACTTGCCATCTTCTACATGCTAACTGCTAGTTGAGCCAGCAATATTTGTTGAAAATGCTGTCTTTTTTCCACTGGATGGTTTTAGCTCCTTTGTAAAAGATCAAGTGACAATAGGTTTGTGGGTTCATTTCTGGGTCTTCAATTCTATTCCACTGATCTACTTGCCTGTCATTGTACCAATACCATGCAGTTTTTATGACAATTGCTTTGTAGTACAGCGTAAGTTCTAGGATGGTGATTCCATCAGAGGTTCCTTTATTGTTGAGAATAGTTATGGCTATCCTGGGTTTTTTGTTATTCCAGATGAATTTGCAAATTTCTCTTTCTAACTCTGTGAAGAATTGAGTTGGAAAGCCTTATTTATAATAGCCAGAAACTGGAAACCACCTAGATGTTCCTCAACAGAGGAATGGATACAGAAAATGTGGTACATCTACACAATGGAGTTAAAAACAATGAATTTATGAAAGTCTTGGGGGAAATGGATGGACCTGGAGAATATCATTCTGAGTGAGGTAACACAATCACAAAAGAACACACATGTGTGCATTCTCTGATAAGTGAATATTAGCCTAGAAGATCAGAATACACAAAGTACAATCCACAAACCATATGAAACTCAAGAAGAAGGAAGATCAAAGTGTGGATACTTCGTTCCTTCTTAAAGGGGGAACAAAATACCCATGGAAGGATTTTCAGAGACAAACTATGGAGCAGAGACTGAAGGAAGGACAATTCAGAGACTGCTCCACCTAAGAATCCTTCCCATATTCAATCATCAAATCCAGATACTATTGTGGATATCAGCAAGTGCTGGCTGACAGAGGCCTGATATAGCTGTCTCTGGAGAGACTCTGACAGTACCTGACTAATACAGAAGTAGTGGCTCACAGCCATGCATTGGACTGAGCACAGGATTCCCAATGAAGGAGCTAGTGAAAGGACCCAAGGAGCTGAAAGGTTTACAGCCCCTTAGCATGAACAACAATATGAACTAACTAGTACCCACAGAGCTCCCAGGGACTAAAACTCCAACCAAAAAGTACACATGGGGGGACTCATGGCTCCAGCAGCATGCATATAGCAGAGAATGACCAAGTCAGTCATCAATGGGAGGAGAGGACTTTGGCCTTGTGAAGGTTATATGCCCCAGTGTAGGGTAATGCCAGGGCCAGGAAGTAGTAGAAGGTAGGGTAGTGAGCAAGGGGAGGGGGAAGGAATAGGGGATTGTTTTTGTTTTGGGTTTTT
>JADRCD010170074.1:0-22143 GCA_019843815.1 Montemys delectorum | reverse complement strand
CTAGAATTGTCTATGCAGCCGAGGTTGATTTGGGAGTTTCTGATCCTCCTGCCTCCACCTCCCAAGCGGTGACAATACAGGCATGTGCCACCTCCCCTTGCTGCAGATCCAACCCAGGGCTTCATGTAAACTGGAGAAGAACTCTGCCAATTGAGCTTCATCTTCATCCCCACCAAGTAATTGACTTTGGAAAATTAATTCGATACAGTCAACTCCACTTACTCCCAAGCATTCAATTCATCCCCAAGTCTTACAAATGGCTTGTCTGGTGTGTTGGCCCCAAAGCCTGTGTTCTAAACCATGATACACACAGACTGTCTCTGCAGCTTTGAAAAGCATCAAAGCTGAAATGTGCAGAAGTCAAAGGCTTTGCTGACCCTGAGCCAAAGTCTTGAAATTCCACCCAAACAAAGTTCTTGGGCCTGGCCTTGAAGATGACCCCTGGAACCTATCCAATACTAAATTGCCCAAAGGAAACTTTCAGTAGCTTGGGTCCTTGTGGTTCTCCTAGGAAACAGCCCTCGCCATAGATTGAGTTCTGAGCTTCATGGTGGTTTGATAAAGGGGCCTCTCTAGGCACTGAACCTATTATGTTGTTAATGACTAGAGACTGTTAGCATGCTGATTAATGCAGTCATTGTTCAGAACAATGATTAACCCAGCAGGAAGGACCAATCGCAATGAAATAATGCCTAATCACTCTGGAAAGAACTGCCAGGTGATGTTTATTTCATGAGAACTGGAGGGAAGGAAAGACCCAATCATTTTTCCTTGCCATCATTGTTTTTGTCCAGCAGGTGGGCAGCTGCAGTGGGGAGCTGGTTCATATCTGATTTCAGGTGTACATTCTTCACGTATGTGGAGTTAGGAGGAAAGGGACTAGGAATACTGTCTGGGGCTGAGCCACCAGCCCAGCTATGCTCTCTCACTCTGTGATCTCCCATCTTTCCTTCCACTTAACATCTTTCTCCAGAGCAAGCACTCACCTGAGCTGTGAGGTAATTAATTTCTTTGTGCATCTGACTTGGATGGTTTTCCCGAAGCACTGCCAAGTAGAAATGGCTCTTAATTATGTCAACTCATGAAACCACACTAAAGACGACTGTATCACAACGCTCATTTGTCATATTATTTAACGAACACAGGAGGGGGTGCTGACAGGAGACCAATAAAAGCCCTTTCATCAGAAAGTACTCAGTAGGAGCTGAGCCTAGTTCCTCAGCTTTCAAAACCAGCCTGTTTAAATGCGTCTTCCATGTCCAGAAGGAGCCAGAGCAGGAGCAAGGACGTTATCTACTTAAGGGACTGTAAAGACAGAGCTATCTTTCTGCCTGTGTAAAATTAGACTTAATTTGATCTTTCAAAAAGCACAGTTGGCCTCCATATAGTGAGAGGGCTCAGCTCGAAGTGGATAGCATCAATCTGGAGAAGAAAGAGAGACCTGATTTGCTTGGCTCCCTCTGTCTTTCTTCAAGTAGCTGCGGGGACCCTGCTTTGGCGATCGCTATCATTGTGACATGATTTCTACCTGGTGCCACTCAGCAGACTTTCACCTGTGGTCCAAGAGGAGAACAGAGAGTGACTGAAGATGCTGTTTCAAGATGGAGGACATCACAAGCCTAGGACTCGAGGTGGCCCCTAGATCAGAAGAGGGCAACGATGCAGATTCTCTCTTGTTCTTTTGAAGGGTGGCCCGGCCCATAGGGTTGACTCCAGCAATCCATTTCAGATTCTGAACTGCAGAATTCCAAGATAACTGCTTGTGTTACTCTGACCCAGTGGTGATGTGTTACAAATGCAGAAGAACCTGATACAGCAGCACTTGATCCAGGACTCCACCTGGGCTCACAGCAGTTGACTCTCCCCCATGCTCAGCATACCTAAAGGAGGGTCATTCTGTTCTATCTGCTTGGGTTGGGATTACCTACCTGCCACACCCACATCCCAGCATCCTTCTCACAGGTTTTCTCTTGTTGAGTCTCAGCCTCTTATTTTGCCAAGACCAATGTGAAAGGTCCTCTTTCACATTTTAGAACCCCCGCTTCCACTTTTATAGGGTCTTCCAACGGGGTCTCTTTTACTTTCCCTAACCACACATTATACACGTAACAACTAGGAGGCCAAAGTTAGAGAGGTCCAAACTTTCCCAAATTTATACAGTTATGAGAAAGGGGCAGTCACAACGATAAGACTTGACAGACTCCAAAGACAGTGCTCTCAAAGAGTCTTTATCATGCCAGTTGTCATGAGCCGTCAGAGAGATTCGAGGAGGCTCTGGCACAGAACACTCCTGGATCCCAGCACACAGAGTTCCACGAGTCAGGTTTTAATTAGCTGCGTTTTGTAAGTTCTACCTTACTCGTGTGATTGCTATGAAAGCCTTCTGGTAGCAACAGAAGCGAAGGACCCCCCTAAACCTCACAGTAGGGATAGGGCTGAGGCACGTGAAGAGCACAGGGCTGAGAAATGTGCTTTTTTTGAAGAATTCATCCAAGGAGCTAGCTCCTGGTGCCATCCCCACGGCCTGCCCTACTTTCACCATGTCCCTTTGCTGGGATCCATGTTCAGGACAGCTAGCCAAAGCTCTGACAGGTCACCCTGCACCGATCTCCCTGCAGAGCACACCCCACATACCACAGTAAGCAACAAGAGCATGGGGATAAAAATGTGACTCCATTTGTGCCCAGGCACTGTCTAATTCCTGCCAACAAATGCATTCCTTCCATGCCTGTCTATCAGCTGGGGAGGGGAGAGGTCCGGGGACAGGGGCTCATATTTCCAGAGCAGAATTCTCTATCTTGCCTCAGGTAGGGATGAAACCAGCTGGGAAAAGATGAGATACACTCCTTGTCTGGGGTAAGAGATCCATAACTGGTGTCCAGAGGTCACAGCCCGTAAGGACTTCATTTTGGGAAGCTTGCTCTCCCAGCACAGTTCATGAGTTACCTTGATAGCCTCAGAGGGAAGGACTCAAGGGGTCACAGCAAGAAACACATTTCATCCAGGAAGAGCTCCTGGCCTGCCAGTGGCCACTGTTAGAACACAAGAGTCCTCAAGGAACACTTTCCTATGCAAGACAAATTTTAACTCTGAGAATCATATACACTTTGCATGTTCTACCACCGCTCTCAGGCAACGAGTGCACTGAAAAAGTTCAAAAGCAAAAGCAGATATGCAAAGAAGGCAGTGCGTGTAAACTCTGCCTCCCCATTTGTAGCATAGTACTGTAAAGGGGAAAATGCTCTGTAGTCCCCTGAACCCCCTTCCTCTCATTCTATTAATGGACTAAAGCAGCATTGACAGAGGCAACCCTGATTCAGAGCCAAGTGACTTTAGCAGTGACATCATGCAAAGCACCAAGTGGGCGGGTGACCTCTGCAGTGATGTCATGGCTGACACAGGCAGTGCCTTTCACAGAGTTCCATCATCTATCGTCCTCACTCTCAGACCCAGACTCTGCTCTCTTGACACCAGTGGTCAGGCAGAAGATGGGTGAGCCTGCAAGACTGGCTGTGGGTCTTTCTAATAGTGCTGGTGATGCAGACCAGGTGACTCATAGCCTCCGATGACAGGAGCCACCATAATTTGCGAGAGGCTTGGCCGCAGATGGGCGCATCTCACACTTGCCCTTGGTGGCCCCAATTATTCTCCGAGATTTAAGCAAATGAGTCAGTCCATGACCCATTAGTCACTCTTGACCGCAGCCCGCTGGGACTCATCAGGTCTCCACGAGCCACACATCACAATAAAAGACTTACATTCACTTCAGGGATGCAAGCAATTTAGACACTTAGAGACTGTTCCCCGGATAACACACTGCAGCTTCATTTGCAGCCAGTCTAACGCTGACCTCAGTAACAGAGTGTTAAGAGGCAGGTAATTTTTTTCCTCCTGTCCTGTTGGGAATCCATCTCAAGATGATGCCTCTCATACCCATGTATCATTATGAAGAGGAAAAGAAATCCCACCAGACATTGTGGGAGGCAGAAGACTGAGCAGAAGGATGGAAGGATGGAGTCATTAAAACAAGGGCTATACTTCCTAGTGTGGGGAACAGTTGTGTTGGTTTGCAACCCTATATCTGATAGAGGGCTAATATCCAATGTATACAAAGAACTCAAGAAGTTAGACTCCAGAGAATCAAATAACCCTATCAAAAAATGGGCAAAACAAAGAATTCTCTACTGATGAATACCAAATGGCTGAGAAGCACCTAAAGAAATGTTCAACACCCTTAGTCATCAGGGAAATGCAAATCAAAACAACCCTGAGATTCCACCTCACACCAGTCAGATTGGCTAAGATCAAAAACTCAGGTGACAGCAGATGCTGGAGAGGTTGTGGAGAAAGAGGAACACTCCTTCATTGCTAGTGGAATTGCAAGCTGGTAGAACCACTCTGGAAATCAGTTTGGAGGTTCCTCCGGAAATTGGACATAGCTCTAGCGGAGCACCCAGCTATACCACTCCTGGGCATATACCCAGAAGATGCTCCAACATGTAATAAGGACACATGCTCTACCATGTTCATAGCAGCCTTATTTATAACAGCCAGAAACTGGTTTGCTTTCTTTGATTGCTATAACAAAACTCCTGAAGTTGGTGACTGTATAAAGAAAAGAGGTGTGAGTAGCTCATAGCTTTGAGGCTAAGCAAAGGAGTCAATTCCTTGAGTTCAGACTCTGGTGACAGTTTCCTTGGATGGTGTGGCGACAGAGTCAAAGAAGCCAGAGAGAAACTCCTGGGAGTTTCCAGAAACACTGGAGTCATGGACGACACTGCGATAATCCCTTCTGAGGGCATCCTTACAATGGCCTACAACATAGCCCACAAGGCCTCACCTCTCAAGTGCCATCATACTGGGAACGAGGCTTCCAGTACATGAACCCCTGCTGGACCAATCACAGCCAAGTCCCTGCTGGACCAATCACAGCCAAGTCCCTGCTGGACCAATCACAGTCAAGTCCCTGCTGGGCCAATCAGAGCCAAAGCACAGCAACAACTCGAAGGCGCTGCCTTCAAACCACTGCAGAAACCCTCAGATCACATTTCTAATTCTCAGAAACCCGAGTGCCTGTCAGTTATTTGATAGAGGAAGTCACATCGATCCCCTCCACTTCCCAACGGAAGAATTTGTCCAGGCACAGGGGACATGCTTTATTTCTATCTCCTGGGCTTCAAATGGCCTTGAATGCAATGAGAAGTGGACATCTTTCTCATAAAATTGTAATAGCTTCCTTAGAAAAACAAGAAGTCAGTGAATCAAACTGCCCAGGTGAAGGCAGTTTGCAGGGGTGGGGGTAGGGTGGGGTGGGGTATCTGATGCTCTTCGCTCCACTGATCAGGGTATTCCTAAATCCAGTTCTAGAAATGAGAGTGGGGCTCTGAATGTGCTCAGGGGCTGGGCACTGGGCAGGGGCTGATGTCAGACTTACATGAATGAATGAATGAATGAATGAATGGGTGAATTTGTTTTCTGTGGTCACATCTAAGCTCCTTCAAGCAAGAAAGCATTTCAATTTAACACTATTACTTGGTGCCTTCAGACCTCTAAGAAAACTGGTATTTCCCTTAACCCTGAAGTGTATGAAAAACTCTAAAATTTTCTCATTTTGATCTGATAATCCCTCTTTAAGAAACAGTTTTGTAGAAATAATCGAATGAATGTGGGCAAAAACATTCTACTTCTGAAAGAATTCTCATAGCCTTGAAAGTCACTGAAGTTATTTGAAGGAACAGGAAGGGTGCTCATGAGGGCTTAGAAGGAAACCAGACAAACTGATGTTAGTCCACATGTTCTAAAAAGGCATGTGGTAGAGAAAAGACAGGCCAGCCACCGGCAGTAAGCATCTTTGGGAAGCAGGTCAGGGACATCCCTGGCGTGTGTTATTCTCTGAAATCCCCCCAGGGAAGAATGTGTAAGGAAGGTGGAGGTAAGGGAGGAGTGAGGAAGCAGGCGGGTGTTCAGTGAGTTCTAAGAATGAGTTCTTTTGGGGAATTTGCAACCTGTAGCACACTAACTAGTTAAAACCAACAACCTGGACATTGTTATAAAGTGTTCTCTGATCCCTCAGTGTTGCCAGGCAATGTGCACAGTAGGGCTGGCAAATAGAACAGTTGAACTGGCTGCAGAAAGTGCCACGGGGCCTGGAGATGGCAGTTCATGTCCATCCTTTGCATGAGGAGAGAGTTGAGCTTGAGGGTATGAGAACTAAGGATTTTTTTTTTTTTTAATTTTCCAAGACAGAGTTTCTCTATGTAGCCTTGGCTGCCCTGAAACTCACTGTAGACCAGGAAAGGCCCTCACACATAGGGTGGAATTTTCCATTTGTGGAGGCCTGTTGGTTGCGTCTGTAGATGGAGCACTGCGGATTCTGGGTCTGTAGATCAGCTTGTATGGTCATCATCCCTAGGCAAGGGTGGAGCATCTGTGGACACCCCAGGTTCCTCCTCTCTGAGACGTGTCCAGGTGACAGGAACAAAGCCTCCCTGGCTCCGGAAACAACAGGGCCACTGACTGACTCCCTGAGCTTTCCTGGCGCTTTCTCCATATTGATTATCTGCTACTCTGTTATTTAGCTGTTAAAGAACACACAAGGAAGGATAAATTAAAATTGCATAATTTAGGAAAATCTGTTACCAGATTGCTGGTTGTAAATTGCACGTTGGCAGCTCATTAGCACAGAGGCTGACCGAGTGGGGTCTCCCAGACCAAGTGGCAGCAGCAGAGGCAGAATCGTCTGGGAACTTGCAAATGTCAACTCTCAGGCCACCTTAGGCCTGCTGAATGCTAAACTCTAAATTGGGCCTGGCCATGGTATTCTAACAAGCCTGCCAGAGTTGCAGCTGCAGCTCTTTCTATTTAGCCTTAACTCAGTCTCTTTTTATCTCTGCCTTCATTTCTTTATTCCAGTAACTATGTTCCAGGTCCAAATTCATTCCAAACTCTTAAAGTTTACAGAGTCCACCAACTTTAAGACTTTTAATATATTATTTTTTTTTCTACTTGGAGAAAGTACAACCAGAGGTCACCATCTGTGCTGCTCGCAATGCCCCCTCCTTGTTTGACTGAGGCTTAGCTAACCCCAAATCACCCATAACTCCGTTCTCCTTGACTTTCTCCACTACAGAGGCTCGAATCTACAACAACATGCTTGCTCTCCATTCCTGGGGCTGTTTGGCACATGCGTAGGAAGCAGTCTGGACAGAGAGAGCTCTCTGTGTTGCTTCCTAAATATAAACCAGAGTCTAGAGAAATCTCCTTCCGGGTTACATTTCTGTAAACAGGAAGCTGAAAGTCACAGGGTACGAACAGAGGGTCTGGAAGGCAGATTCAAGGTCCCCTTGGCCGACGGGCTCACCAACGACGGTGTTCTGCTTCTTTTGGATCTTGAAATATGAAGGTTTCAGCTCTTGCCTGATACTGAGGCTGGATATTATCCAGTCTTCTGGACCCCCAGCATACTCAGCCACAGTAGGCCTCAAGGATTGCCGGGAGTTGATAACCAGGAGAAGGAAGAGTAGAAGACAACAGCTTCAAAGGCAGCCAAGTCCAGGTCCTGAGGGCACCCGAGTGAGTTCTGAGCACATTTATATTGGGAGGAAAGGCTGGGAAGAGAGGCAGAAGAAGGCTTGCCAAACCTGCATTTACACAAGAAACTTTATTACAGCCATTAAAACACAGGTTTGAGGCACACTCAGACATATTTAATGCACATTAAAACGAATACATGATGGTTAAATTTTTTTTTTTCCAATGGCCCCTGTGCCATCAAAAACCATCTTTTGAGTAAAGAGCAGTCTGCCTGGTTCTATGGGGAATGCTGACTTCTGCAAATTCCTGGCCCAAGGGCTTGCAGCTTCCTTAGGTCTGGACCAGCCAAACCCAAAATGAAAAGATACGAATCTAAAGACTGCTTGACCTTAGCGGGAACCAGGGCTGCTTGGAGTGCACGCTCTGTACCAAGCCGAAGGTCTTCATGTTTCTTCTCTTTATTTCCCTACAGTGCACCAAGTTTCTTGGCTAACACCGAGCACAGAAGGGAATCTGATGAACAACTGAGAAGAATGCCTCTGGCTTTAGCCCTGTGAAGGCTCCCCATCGCTAATCTCTGTACTTCTAAACCTGGAACGGGGTGGTGTGGGTGCTCCCAGGAGCAGCTGCTGTATTTCCCAGAGTCCTGTCCGGGATGAGCGTTTTTTTTTTTTTTTGCCTAAGTTTTATTTCTCAATTCTGGTAGTTTTCGCTCTGAAGCCATTCCCTCATCCCTTACTCTGCTTTCATGAGTCCCTCTACCCACTCATGATTCTTTTTTTAAGATTTATTTTTATTTCCTATGTATGACTGCTTTATCTGCATGTGTGTATGCAGTGCCAACATATGCCAGAAGAGGATGTCAGATCGCCTGGAACAGGAGATACAGACAGTTGTGAGTTGCCATACGGGTGCTAGGAGCAGAACCCGGGGTCTCTGCAAGGACAGACGGTGCTCTTAACCACTAAGCCATCTCTCCAGCCTTCTTTTCTCATTTTAATTACCTCCCTCCACACAACCTTTTCCCATGTGTAGAAACCTTGTTATACCAATCCAGGAGATGGGCCTGTAAGAGGTACCTGGGTTTCCTGTTCTGGTTTTCCTCATCTTACTCTAACTCTGGGGTTGTCACTGTACTCGACGAAAGGCTGCTTCAGCCTTGGGCTAAGCTGGTATAGACTTGAGTGGTGAGCCCATGTTTGCTACCACCCTGGGAAACACAACCTGGAGGTTGCTGGTCCATTGCCTCTGAGCTGTGTCTTCTATGCAGACAGACTCACAAGTGGGTTCGCCCGCCATCTCCATGGAGAAGGGCAGAAGTGACAGGAGAAACCACCTAGCGATATGTTGACGAACCAAAGGACACTCAGGGTTGGCAGGGATTACTGTCATTCTCCAAGAAAAGGAAGGATAAAAGAAAATCCTTGTCGTGGGCACTAGATCAGGGGTGAGTGGGCGGCAGAATGGGGGAGGCTAAGAATAACATCTGTGCCAACTGTTTATTTTGGTGATTGTCTGAAACTTGCAGGCAACATGGCTGAGCACAGCTGTCATGGAAACACGATTCCATTGCAGATGACAAGCTGGCATGAAGACAATGTAGGTGCAAAGAAGGTACAGCAAACAAAACTACCTGTCAGGCAGCAAGAGGAGGAAGAAAATCTCCCCTCACATACTTTCCCGTAATTAAATGTCAGATGTACACAATGCGGTAAAATAATTAGCATGGCATAATTACTGTTCTGATGGAGTCCTGTGTATATGCCAAAACAAATTGCCGTACTGGAGCGCGAGCTGTTAAAACAAATTGAGTTACTTAATTTTTACATGGAGCAGCCTGTTTTATCATTCCCTAGGATGCACATGTTTCATTAATAATGCAGCCGTTCTAAATGTGCAAAGCTCTGGGCCACCACACGGGCAGATCGCCTCCCTCTCGAAGCTGCACACAAGGACCAACTGGTCCATGGATGAGCATCCCGCGGCACGGAGCCCCGCCTACCTCTCCTCCATGTGGTCTCCAAAGCCAACAGATACTTTATTTAAAAATTTTAAAGTTTTTTTTTTTTTTTTTTTTTTTTTTTTAAGATTAACATTAGCAACAAAGATCATTTCACATTTTATCTCATTTATGGGTTTGTTTCTCTTCTTTATCAGAGTTTTAAAAGAGCTTTTATTACTATTTTCTAAAAATCACCACATAAAAGTTACATATATTTATAGTACACTGAGAGATGTTCAATATATGTGTTTACTGTGCAAATGTTGAATTCTGGGTAACATACCTCTGCAAATATCTATCCGTTCTTTCTTGTAACTGTTTGAATTGTACAATAAGCTATTGTTATCTGTAGTTACCATGCAAAATCACATGTGATCCCTTTGCTCTGATTTAACTTAGTACCCCCTGACCAACTCCTCCAGCAGCATTGATGGCCCCTCCAACCCCCAGTCATCTTTCAGCCTCGATGACTATGAGATCAACTTGCAGAGATTTCACAGGAGTGAGATTGGATGCTATTCGTCTCTCACTGATGGACAGCACAATCTAGAGCTACCCACTGATCACCTACTTGTTGCCTTAGTTTTATTCCCCTCTCTGTGACAAAATGCCCTGACAAAAGCAACTTAACAGATGAAGGGTTTATTTGGTTCACAGTTCTAAGTGACAGTCCATCATGCAGGGAAGCCAAGGGGGCAAGAACTTCAACCAGTTAGCTAGTCACATTGTATCATGTATCAAGGAAGCAGCACACACACACACACACACACACACACACACACACACACAAATACCAAACGAATAAAGACCTGAATGCTCATTAGATTGCTTGCTTGTGCTCAGTTCCTCGTCTCCATTCTAAGACATTTCAGGACCCCTTGCCTAGGAAATGCCACAGCCAACCATGAGACATGTCTTTCTGTATTACTGAATGTAATTAAGAGAACCTCCCTCAGACACGCCAACCTAGTGTAGACACCCCTCATCAAGACTCTCTTTTTTGGTGATTGTGACTGTGAAGTTGACAGTGAACACTGGACGATAACACTTGCTTTAAGTCTTCTCAGTGGCTGCTCACTAACAAGGAGAAAGTCCAGAGGACCTAGGAGGAGTGGGCACCACAGTGTCTCTGCAGCCACACGGCGCCTCTCCCCAGTACACTCCAGGCTTTCTCCATGTACATTTCGTCTTTGAGTGACCTAAGACTTTAAGGCACACCGCTCTCCGATCTCAAGTACACATCTCCTACTCCTACAAATCCTTCTCTTCCACCCCTCTAGAGTCCCTTCATTCTCTCCATAGGGCTTGACTGATATCCCCAAAGACACCTTTTTCCTGATGACCTGTAAGAAGTGTCCGCACCCATCTGATTCTATCTGTACTAGATAGAGCTCATGGCGTATTCCTTGTACTCTGCATAATTGTGTGTGCATAAGTTTGCTTCAGGTCTACTGTGCCCACGATCGCTGAACCTCGTGAAGAAGGAGCCACATTTGTTTCGACTACTGCTGTATATCCAGTCAAGGACATTCCTGGAAGGTAGTGAGCGACAACCACACATGTGCTCTCTTTTGTGATGGCAGCAAGCTTGTTTCCCTCACCACATGTCAATTTTCTCCTCTACAAATAAGGGTAGGCTGGGTTGGTGTTTCCTTAACCTGTGGACTGTTCCTTCTTCTTAGATCCATGAGAACAGCTCAACACTGTTAAGACTAATAATAACTCCAAGACATGAAATGCCAAAGAAACTACTAGACACAGAAGTAATAATCACTCTCCTATCACAAGTACTGAGGGTAAGTATTGTTTCATGATACTGTGTGTGTGTGTGTGTGTGTGTGTGTGTGTGTGCTTCCTGGTTTCCTTGTTTCCTGGTCATGATACAGAGTGTTCACATTTCACATCATGAGATGTTGAAAAGTTTTAAAATTACGGAAATTGATGCTGGGAAAATGGATCAGTGGTAAGGATGCTGTTTTACTTCAATAAGTATCTTAGTTCAGATTTCTAGCACTAACGCATAAACCCTGGTATGGGTGTGATGTTCTACATAAACACACACACATACATGTACGCACACACATGCACACATGCATACACCTGGAAAGTGATTCTAATAGTCAATCTCTAAGATCTATGCTTGGTCCCAGCCGTGGCATTCAGTGGTGCCTCCCCTTCTTTTCCTCTCACAACCAGGGCAATGAGAGGCAGATCTGAATCCAATAGGCTTAGTCCCCACTGGAGCTGAGGAAGAGACTTTCAGGCAACAGCCTTGGTCTATGAGAAAGGCTGTCACCCTCTGTCCTGCTTTTGGGATGGCCCAGGTGGGGGAAAGAAACAAACTCCTCTTTCTCAGCACTGATCATCCCAGGGACAGTCTCCTGAAACCCTCACTTAGGGATAGTGAGAACAAGAATTAGACCCGGGAAGAAGTTGACTCTCACCCTTCTGATCAAATGGGGCTTAGGGAATGAAGACAGCACCAAAGTCAAAACCCGATCTGTCCCCTCCCTCTCTGAAAAGAGGCCTCTCTGATAGCAGGCTACATCAACTGGCAAGGTAGCCTGGAACATTGAAGGGTGACCTCAGAGGTGACCTAGGATCTCTTCCACAAAAGGACCATGGGCTGTTGCCTTCTGTGATCGACTGTTACTCCAGCTAAAAGGGGCAGGTGTTACTCAAGGTACACTCTCAACCCTACACCCAACTCTAGCCACCTCCCCTTGCACAGGCCCAATGTCGCCAAGGCATTTGGCTAGAGCAGAGCTGGCTAGAATTTCAGTATAAACAGCCCCATGACCTTGGATACTGCCTTGGCCATCCTCAGGCTTGGAATAGCAGGTAATGATAATCTACTTGGCAGTCAGACTAGAGCACTCAGCACCAATGCTACGGGGCTAGCTGCTAACTTGACCCTGTTACAGTGAAACCATGGTAACCATGGCTTGGCCTTCCTTTCAATTCCTAAAAAGCTAATCCCGGGGTCTAGGACAGGATTTAGCTTTCCCATTAGGAAAAATATGCCAATTATTCTGCCTAGAAAGAGGTTCTGTGTGTTTAAACACACACACAGACACACACACACACACACACACACACACACACACGTACACATATATGTATATACATAAATATGAACACATTGGTGTGTGTATATATGAAAGTGTATATATGAAAGTAAGAGTTGTGCTATTAAAGCTCAAGGCTCAGTCCTGGTACCTGGCACCCTCTTTAGCACTGAGACCCCTGGACTTCTGCCCATGCCATTGATTTGAATCCTGTCCAGAAAATTTCACCACTGGGCATGCTTTTGCAGGGGCTTCCTGGCCAGGCCTGGCTTCAGTCTAGCAGGTCTTCAGAAGCACAGCAGCCTGCCTCACCTTGCCTAGCCTATGGCTGCAGCAGGAACCTGAAAGGACATTTTTCTCACCGGATCAGCACTGACTTACATCCTCTCCTCTCTCTTAATCGCTCCACACACACACCCCCCTCCCCTCACACCCTCCCACTCACAGGCACACATAGCAAAACAGCTTGCTTCAAAGCGGGAGGCAGGAGAAGGGTATCTATTTCTGGCAAGCTCCCTGAGGGGGCCTCAGGGGGCTGGTAACTTACTCGCCTCCTCGGATCAGCCATCCGAACAAGCCTTGCCTCTCCGTGCCCACCCTGGATCTCAGACCACCCTGCCTGCTCAGCGTCTACAGGATGCTCTCCTGCCTGGGCTTTTCCTGGCTCAGTCCCCCTTACCCACATCCCCTAAGCAGTCAGTGGCTGAAGGGAATGCAGCTCCTAGAACAGAGAGAATTGCAGCTCTGCTTCCCTTGAACTGCCTTTCCAGGTCACTCTGGCTGGTGTCACACTGACTCCTCTTTGCTCCCACCCACCAGCTGCCCTCCTTTGTCCATACTAAGGGGCTTCCAAAGATACAGGAATTTCAGTGTCAGAATTGAGAGTGTTCTTGACATGGCAGGATAGTCACACAATAACAACCCTAAATCCAACCTTGGTTTAACAGAGGGCAGAGGAGGACAAGGACAGTCTTTGAATATGGATGTTCTAGGTGTGATCCTCTGTTCCAGGTGCCTGTGGGCCAATGACGTACACATTCTAGGCCTCAGTTTTCTCATCTGAAAATGGGCTCTGCATTGTGATGTCAGTAGTAGATGCAACGAGCTCATCTTTACAAGGCCAGCAAATGTATCCCCTACCTTCTGTGAGGTCTAGCTACGGAAGCACAACCAGAAATACACAGAAAGTCGGGCCCTGAGCCTCTCCCAGGAGATGAGATTAGAGACCTATAGGGGGATGACTGATAGATACAAAAAGCCCAGCCCAATTTTCTCAAGTGAGGCCAGGTTCCAAGTGGTTCACACTGCAGCCCAGGGAATGCAGGATCAGCAAGAGCATTACCAGGCTTCCTTCTTTTCCACAGGCATGGGGCTTCTCTCTCCAAGCTCTACGTTCCATTGTATCCCCTGTACCAGATTCCTGGGCTGAATTCTGTATAGGGTGAGTGAGAATTGCTGTGCCAATTAAACAAGACAATACACACACACACACACACACACACACACACAGCGACACACAGTTCACATCAGTTCAGCACACAGTGAGTTCCCACAGAGTCCCAACTTCTATGACTCAGCTTGTCCTACAGAACTGTGGGTCCTGGCCCCAGTTCCCATTCTTGCTCTCCAATGCTCATTTACACAACACACCCAGGACGTGGTGGATTCTGGGTATCCGAGCTATTACAGTATTTGACATGTATGTCAAGAAACTACTACAAAATGAAACAGTACCAGTGAGGCTATTTTTCAGAACTTTGTTCTGCATCAGAAAGAATGACTGATGGGCTTCTCGGTGACCCACTCCTCACAGTTGTCACAGTGTAGAGCTACTGTCTCCAGAGGACCCCAGATACTCCAGCACTTCCTGGAGACCTTTCCTAGGCCAGACTCTCTCTTTCTCTCTCTCTCTCTCTCTCTCTCTCTCTCTCTCTCTCTCTCTCTCTCCCTCTCTCTCTCTCTCTCTCTTTTAATGACACTATAAACAGCATTTTCCTCCTCTCATTTTGTACCAACGAACTTCTCCCAAGACTGAACACAAGTCCTTTGCATTTGGTTTCTTCCTGGGTGCTTGATGTAGGTTGGTTGTATTAAAACCTTAAAGCTGCAGGTAGACTTTTTGGGTAGCTAGTGCTAAGCTAATTAAAGAGAAATAGATGATATAGGGAAAAAGTGTCCTTGATATACTTAGAGTAGGCTAAAAGGCCCACGAGTCGCTGTGTGTTGGATGAGAAGGCCGATGGACAAGACTGAACATGTACTTCCATTCTCTCTGCAGAAGATGCCTTGCAAATGATTTTGCACACATGGCGCTCTCTCTTCCTTTCAGCTATTCTGTTCTCAAGATCCTCCGGTCTCAGAAGGAATCTGAGACCCTGGGAGGTAAGTAAGCTTGTCCAGTACACACGGCTAGCTGGGGAGAACAGGCTTCATCCCTGGCTATCTGATCCTGGCTCCATGTTGACAGCTACTAAACTCGACTCTATCAAGCACTAGCCAGACCCCTGGGGCTTCCAGTCAAGTCAAAGGTGGACAGAGGAATTATAGTAAAGCTGGAATGAGTGAAGCACACTGGGAAGAAGTTAGCGATGGAGACAACATTGAGAGAATGACAAGATTGTGTAGTGCCAAACTTCGAGGCTGAGGCTCTTCTGGGAAAAGCCAGAGAACCTTTTCCCTGCCTCTTGTCAGCAGCTATACCCCCTCCATCCATACCCTGCTCAAATGAAGAATGCTTCGGGAGAAGCCAATCTATCTGCCAGTGTCCCAGGGACCTGCTCTGTGCCAGATACCCTCCTGAGCAAATATTGATATATTAACCGCAGATCAAACACACTCCAAGAGCAGCAAACATACTGAGCATGGAGTGGGTTGGCTGGCCTGTGGCCACCTCCCTACAGCCCAGAGCCAGAAATGAGCTGTTCTTCCCAGTGGAGGAATCTCTCTCGGCAGGGCCTCTGAACTGAGGCTAGCTGGAGGACATGAGTCCAGGGGATACTAAAAAGAATTCTTGATGATGGGCAAGTGGCACAGGAGGCTGGAGATGGAACCACAGTCTATCCATAAAGAGCTCTGGGGACCGCCATCACTATCCTTGTGCAAGCTTGCAGAGCTGTGCAATTAGGCCTGGAGAAAGAGCCTGGGGGCCGAGGTGCTCTAGGGCCATGATTATGATGCTGACAAGTCTAATGGAGCCCAGTCTGACCCTGCTCTTGTTGATATTTACCGAGTAATAAAAACCAGAAACCGCTTCATCTCTCTGTCTCTTCATATTATTCCCTCTACCCCTAAAGAAGAGAATGGAGCTGAGTTTTTGTACATTTGAAAGTGTGGCATTTAATTAATTACATTAGAAGACGGCAGGGCTGGAAGAGACTCAAGACTGTTTAACCCAAACTCCTAATTTAAGGGCGAGGAGATACTCCCAGGAAGGTTAGCTAATCTGCCAAGATCCCCTGCAGTAAATGACGCTGGCACCTTCCAGCTGTGGCCAGCCTGTCTGCTGAACTCTTGAGTGGATACAGAGAGTGCTAGACGGGTGTAAAGATGAGGGGAGAGAGGCTGGCAGGGAGGGTACAGATGTGTGGGCCTGTAGCATGTTGGATGGTGTAGTATGAAGAAGGTTACATGCCCAGTTAGTATGGGGTAAGGAAGCCAAGATGTCCGGCAGGCAGGGACTGTAGTAGAATCTTCCTAGGACTGATGGAAAGTGCTGCTTGTAGCACCATGGGGGAGCATGATTCTGAGGCATTGTCTGGACTCCGTGGTTGAGGGCTCGGCAATTGATTCATGATGTAAGCCACAGGCACATGGGAGGAGTACCCACAGATCTGCCAATTACCTTGACACCCTCTTTGGATGTTTATGGCTAAGGCTCCAGAGGCTCCTAGACTCTCTGGTCTTTCTTTCCCAAGTAAACCTGGTAGATTCTTCCCAGGAAAACACAGGCTATTCTATGATTGTGTAGGGCCTGATAGGAACCCACTGGAGGCATGCAGGAGGCAGCGCTGGTAGCTCCTGGCATCTCGCTGCCTTTGCTATCACTACAAGACTCCTCTGCAAGATTGCTGCAGGAGGACACCAGGGACCTGTCCTATCTCCAGAGGGTATTTACTCAGAAGCCACAGAAGCATGTGGCAAGTCTTAGATAAGGCATGTAGCTTTCTGCCATCGCGGAGACTTTGAAATCCCAGGCGTAACATTTACGACAGAGGCCACCCACCACCTGAGACTTCGGGGGTGAAAAAGGGAGGAGTGAGGGGATAGCAGCTAGGAGCAGGACAGTGTGAGTTTTTGTTTTTGTTTTTGTTTTTTTTTTTTGTTTTTTTGTTTTTTTTCCATGGCTCAAAGTCGCTTCTGGGAGGAAAGAGGGCTTGAAGAGTTGGTGTTGGATGAACAAAACTCAGAGATAGTAGGAATTAGGTGGCCCAGAGGCATCTTCAGCCATGGCCCAAAGGGTTCACTGATATTAATATATTTATTCTCTCTCATCTGTCTGCCTGTCTATCTATCTGTCTTTGCCCCCCCCCCCCTCCACAACAGTGTTTCCCCTCTGCCTCCAAATCAAGAATAATACCCTTTGGATTTAGCCCTCCCCGGCAACAGGACATGACTCCCTACCCCATCTTCTGTGCCATCCCCACGCTCTGTGCACACCTGTTCCTGTAGAGTCTCAAAACAGTCCTTCTGTTGCTCTTGATCACACTCTTTATTGTTTCCTGCTCTTACCTTCCTTCTTGGTCAGAATCTGTCCCATCCTTCATGCCCCCTGCTCCAACAAACCTCCCCTGCTCCTGGGGGACCGGCTCACTGTGTCCCTGCAGCAGCTCTAGGTAGCACAATCACATCCCCCTCCTCCAAATGACGGAAATGAACATGGACGATGTCCTGCCTGCTTCCCTGACTTATTCCTGCCTCCATCTACTACGCTCATTGGAAACGGCTCGGCCCCAGCATCAAGGACTTTGAAAAGAGACTTTTCCGAATGAATTCAGGTCATGAGTGTGCATTATTCTGCCATGGGTTCCCATCCGTCGCATATTTGCTGTGAATACAAACTAAATTGTAACCGGTTACTTTATTTAAATCCGGCATGGAGCCTTCTCTTTTAATAAAGCAGAATCCGTTAAGGATTATAAACAAACAGTGTTTTATGAACTAACACTGCAGTGCACTAGTCACTCAAGGGCAAAAACTGGGCTCTGGGCGGCTGCACCAGCTATAAATAAAGATAAGGCCCTGCCAGGCAGGGGCCTGGGTAGAGTAATTGCTGGCTCCATAATCAGTCCCTCCCCTCCTCCTGCAGGGCCACAAATCACAGTGGTGTTGGGTCACTGCCCACTGGATTCGGCCCAGAGACAGAGAGATAGGAAAGCGGTTCATTAGCGCCAAGACTGAATGTCTAGGCTCTAAAGGAAAGTAAGGTAGGCACCCGCTCTTCATTGTGAGCACGCCTCATGTGGCTGCTGGAAGGTCAACAGCATGGAGCTTTGAGGAGGGATTCTCCCAGTGTCTACATCCGTCCCGCTACCCGTCCCCCACAAATCAACTACCTTTGCTCTCCTACTGCTGCCCTCACCTCCTGTCCTGCTACCGGGGCTGCCTGGCATTCCAGCTCAGACCTGGGGCACCTCAGTTGACTCCAGCAACGGAAGCATGGTCTAAGCTGAATCACCGGGAGTTCCCAATGGGGGCATTCACTTTGCAGCTAGAAGCGCTGCAGCTTCCTAAGTTGGTTGGGGATGAAGAATTCGTCTTGCAGCTGTCTGAGGACACCTCTCTCACTTTGACACGAAGCCCACCAGGCCCAGGGAAGCAACTGAAGAGATATAAACATTATAAAGAGGAGAAAAGCATGGGCCTAGTTCTGCAGTCCACGTTCCTCTGTGAGCCCCTTACCCGCCTCTTTGCTTTGGGGTCTTCCGTAACAGCATGACATCATCAACCACAATGTCAGTTCCCAAGCACCAATGAAGTGTCAGTACGATGTTGTGCCACACCCAGCACCAATAATGTGAGATTCCAATGTTTTGTTATGGAAAATATACAGTCTGCATTAGTATATCCCTAGGCTTAAAGAGTTAAGAGCCTCTGTCAAGCCTATGTGGATAACAACTTGTTTAGCTACAGTGTAAACTCAGTCTGGCACCATGGTCCATGCTCAGACCCACACAATATTACTACAGTATGATCTCCATTTCTGTCTACATCAGCACTTGAATGTGTGAGCATGCATGTGTGTACGAATGTGAGAGAGAGCTACTTTACAACAGGGAAACTGAAGTAGAAACATGGTAAAAAAAAAAATAATGGGGACTGAAGACAGAAGGCTCAGAGGAGAAAGCCCTACCATCTCAAACTGCCCAGATCAACATGGTTAAGTGCTAGGATTGGGTGATCATTCCCAGAAAAATCCAAGGGTATGGAAGGAACTCGGCAAACCTCACATGTGAATCACACACACACACACACACACACACACACACACTACACACACACACGTGTGCATCTCATCTCCACTGGCTTTCCTTGGTGCAGAATATGCAAGGGATTACCATCTTGATTTTAGAGCTGGAAGCAATGAGTCCCACTGCACTGTGGGCTTTCCTCTCTATCTCACGACATTCCTGCTGCAGCACCCTCACCTCCATTTTCTATTGCTTGGCAGTGTCTGTGTATACGTGCTTCCCTGGGACAACATATTCCCCCTGATGCCTACAGGGGCCCCACAAGGGTATCTTCTTTGATCTTTCTGGTGGCCCTGATTTCTGCTCTCACAGCCCTGCACTGTTACTTCCTGGGAAGTTGCACATTTGCCACTTCCCACAACTAGCTGAGGCACCCACTTCTTTAGCATCCAGTTCTCTTGACTACAGATTCCTAAAGGTGCAGGACATGCTCCTTCACTCAAATTTCATCTCAAGAGGAGTTTAACACCAAGCAGCGGCCACTTTCAGTGAACATTCAGTGAATACCAGGCAAAGGAATGTGTATCTAGAATGACAGAGAAATACTGCGTGTCCCTAACACGTGGGATCTAGAGGATTGTGGGAGGGTGGTCTCTTTGGAAGCCATATCCCAAAGACCTCTCAAGGCCCCAGGTCTCTGGGCTCAATCTTGTCCTTCCCGATGACTTCTAGGGCAGAAAGATGGCCACTGACTGAGATCCCCAAACCAAAACCCCACTTTCTGGGCAGAAAGAAATGGGCTCCGTCCTACCACGGCAAGCTCATGTGAATCGGAGAAAGAGAAAGCCACAGGGGTAAGATACAGCCTGCCTGAGATGCAGCCTCCTGGCTTCTTTAATCTTCCAGGAAAAGCACCTTTTACATCCGTCCCAATTCTGTTTAACTGTGGGCCTCTTGTCCTCACCTTAGAATTACCACCTTTTAAAACCAAGTCACAAAATTAATTGTCCCTTAATGAAGCAGGGTGGCAATTAAGGGCAGTGAGCCTTGTGAAGAAGGAGAAACACATCTGTAGGAGGCATACCATCAGGAGCCAGGCTTTGGAGGCATCGTTTTGGTTGTAATTATTTTCCAAGGCTGTGTGACACCTTCTTAGACCTGGCCAGAGCTGCAGGGCTCCGCAGAAAACCATTGTTCCCTCAGAGTTAATTAGAGTCCAATTTGGAGCTTCCTGTCTCCTGGACTGGAGAGGAAGTACAGTTTATTACTGCTCTGTGCCCACCAGGTCCACTGAGGACAAGGGCACAACAGACTCTCACCTGGCCAATTCTAGTCTGTGCAGCACAGATCTGCCAATAGGGGACAGATGTGAGAGGCTGAAGAAGTCTAAAGCTGCAGGCAAGACCCCAAGACCCCAGCTTAATGAGGCTCTCTGTGTTAAAGAAAGCCCACCTATGTGACTAGGCTTCTAGCAAGGTAACTGCAATTATATCCTTAGTGTCTGGCCCCATCCATGGGGTACCTTGTCACCTTTTAGCAGAGCTAATGGCCTTAGATGCCCAAGGATCGAAGGACAACACAATATGGTAATGAAGTATCTTGTTCTTAGATTACCGGTCCCTCTCAGCTTTGGGGCTCCAGAATAATGTCCCTTCCTTTCAGAAACTACAGTGAGAACAAAAGATCGTACTTAGCGAATTATTCTAGCGAGGGATGAATCTTTCCATTTTAGAGCACAGAAGAAACAGAGGCATAGAGAGTTGCATTATTCCTCTAAAGACACGCAGCTAGCAACAGAACCAGAACACAAGTCCAGGCAGTCTGCAGAGCATTTGCTCTTGATCATAAATAGATTCCCTCTCCAGCCTCTATGGATGCTGCCAAATAACAGTGGCACACTGCTTGGGCAAGAATCCCGCTGACTAGTGTCATTTTCTCTCTTTGGAAGGGGGTGCTTTGCCACCCCAATGGAGCCCACCTGCTCTTAGGATTCCATCAGCTACGGGGGCTATGACACCTCCGCTTCCCTGATTTGGTTTGATCGCAGTGGCTTGAAGTTCAAAGCTGTCTACTATCCAATGGCCACAGTGATCACCCCTGCCTTCCAGATACCCATCTCTGCTGCCCACCTGCTCAGAGCATCCTCTGTCTCCTCGCCTGTGCTGCCATTGCACAACTCAGCTCCCAAAGCAGTTCTGTTCTTCCTCATGGCTGTTCACTTTGTTTTCTGACACAAGGTCTCTCACTGGGATCTGGGGTTCACCTAGGTTAGACTGCCTGGCCAGTGAACCCTATTAATTCTCCTATCTTCGCCTCACCAGTAATGGAATTACAAGCATGCATGACCACACCCTACTTACAAGCATGAGGACCAAAGTGTCATCCCAGGAACTTCTCTTTTCTTTTCTTTTTTTCCTTTTGTTTATTGAGTCAAGGTTCCTCTGTTTAATATCTCTGGCTGTCCTGGAACTCACTTTGTAGACCAGGCTGTGCTGGAACTCACAGAGTTCTACCTGCCTCTGTCTCCTGAGTGCTGGGATTAAAGACATGCACCTTTTAAAATGACCTTTCCATATTGTAGACTCTTGGCACGGTCATTTATTAGCTGGTGACCTTGGATGAGTGGGTTAGCTTCTTTGACCTTAGTCTCTCCTGGTCTGTGAAATAGACATGACCGTCTTTTCTTTGGAGAGCCACTTCCAGCCAACATAGAAGACTACTGGGCTCAGTGCCTGACTTAGAGGACTTGTTCCACAAAAGCCAACTGTCATCAACACCTGCCACAGTGAGGCTTCTGCAGAAGCCAGCTCTGCCATGTATTTACGAACTTCATCTCAGATGGCCTGGCTCAAGGCCTAATATTAAAGGCAAAATATACCTGTGAGGAGAAAGGTAGGCCTCTCACCAGACACACTCCAAGCACCCTGCATGGAAGGCTGGCTGAGGGTTTGGTATGTAGCAGGCTTGTGACCAGCAAAGAGTTATTGCCTAAGTAGACATTTGATAACCATTTGCACACTGTGTGGTGTTACCACAGCCAGGCAGCTTTATTAATGGCTTAGGATTACTAACACCGACTTCAAACATTGTAGGAGTACCTGGCCCCTTCACCTCTCTAAGGTAGCTTTAGCAA
>JADRCD010170071.1:21403-43300 GCA_019843815.1 Montemys delectorum | reverse complement strand
TCTCTCTCTCTCTCTCTCTCTCTCTCTCTCTCTCTCTCTCTCTCTCTTTCTTTCTTTCTTTCTTTCTCTCTTCCTCTTTCCTCCCTTTGGAGTTAGGGTTTATTATGTAGTTCTGGCTGGTCTTGGAATTTGTTATATAGACCAGGCTTGGCCTCACCTGCCTCTGCCTCACAAATGCTGAGATTAAAGAAATGCACCGTCTAACATGGCTTTGGTTGGGTCTTTCATTTTTATGAAGAATATTTGTAGGTTTGGGTGTACAGCTCCTCTCTTCTCTTGTTCAGTGCCGTCCTGAGCATTGTATCTTTACTGTAGCTGTCCTCACCAGACTGTCTCCTTTAGCTCAGTTTCGCAGTCTCATTGAAGAAACAGTTGGACTTGATCCTGACCTTCCAGCCTGGAACTTTGTTCAAGCTGCTCTCTGCTCCACAATAGTTATCAGTCTCTCACAGTGTTTGTGTGCTCAGGCACAAGTCCTCTCTGTAGTCCATGTGCCCCGTGTCTCCTGTCATTGTCCCCTCACTGTGGCTGGATCCTCCAATGATATGCTGAGTGTTAGTTAGGGCAGACACCCTTGTCTTGTTCCTGACCTGAAAGGATCTTTTCAGCCTTCTGCTAGGAAGTACAGTGTAACCAGCTTTTCACAGATCATCTCTCTCCAGTTAAGGACATTCCTCTCCCCTTCTGGTTTGCCGAGTGTTTTGGTGAAAGGCTTTTAGAGTTGCCAAGTGCCTTTTCTTTTCTTTTTCTTTCTTTTTTTTTTCTTGGTTTTTCGAGACAGGGTTTCTCGGTGTAGCCCTGGCTGTCCTGGAACTCACTCTGTAGACCAAGTGCCTTTTCTTGCTGTGATGATCTTGTGGGGTTTGTCCTTTATCCTATTACCTTGGCGTATCATAATTGATTTTTGGATGCTAAGCCAAATTTCCATCCCCGAGGTTAAGACTCCTTTGGATTCCACGACAAATCCACTTGGTCACGGTGTGAATGCTTCCCTACGGGTTCCCAGATGGTCTGGTAGCATTTTGCTGAGGATGTCTGCACAGCGTTCAGACGAGATGCAGTGTGGTAGTTTTCTTGTGTTGCCTTTCTCTGGCTTTGGTTTCAGAGTGACACCGGTCTCATGGAATGAGATCTTGTCCCAAGTATCGGTCAGCAGGATTTGACCTTTATTCTTCTTTCTGCCCATCAGTCCTCCTTTGCATCTTTCAGTCCTGCCACCTCTGTGTACAGGAGACAGCTCCATGACTTGGTAAAAAGCTAGGACATTCTGAATTACCTGATCCCCCAAGACACTGCCTGGTGGCAAAGACTGGCATCTGTCCCCCAGCTGACCCCATGGCCCAAGCTCATCACAAAGGGTTTGCTGAAAACCAGAAGGCAAACCAGTAAGGTTTTGTGAACTGGAAACTCCTGGTTTCTTTGGAAATTCAGTTATGTCAAATGATGTTTTGTTGGGGCACGCAGGTGACAGGATGTTTTGCTAAACCAGACACATGACATGTGATGTGTAAAAGGAATATAAATATGACCCCACAAACAGTGGGAACTTGAGCATTGGTTTGCTTTGCAAGGCCTCGCTATTCTTTGCTAAAGACATGCATGTATTGGTTCACCTTACACTGTGTTGCTGAGCTTCGCTTGTGGTGACACCTTAGAGGGAAACTCACCAAAGAACTTCTCATGACTGTAAGACTCTGTCAAGTCTTAGCTTACCAGAGACCCCCAGAGTGAACCACATGGAGTCTGGATTGATGCAAAAAGCAAGAGGATTTTTATTGTTCTGGTGCACTGGGGTCGTCCCAGACCCGAAGGAGAGGTGAAGACCTCACACAGCTTGTTCAATGAGCTTTTATACAGTTTGCAGGGCAGCAGCCATTAGGCACAATGTGATTGGTAGAACAGTGTGACTTTTTAAACTGATTGGTCTTCAGGGAATGAGGTGGCAAGGACTTCCCTTGTCTGAAGGTGGGCAATGGTCCATCCTGCCCTGCAGAGTGCGTCAGTTCCCATCCTGTGGTCTGAGGAATGTTAATTAGCCTCTACCTTCCAGAGGGGCAAGTGTTCCATGACCTTCCCAAAGTTCCTGAGCTGACCTTATTAAGTTCACCTGAAATTCCTGGCCTCCCGGTGTTTTTCTGAGATGTTCCTGTTTTCTGGGATCTCACAATAATGTTTGTGCAGTTTCTTGCTGCTTCCTCAGACTTGGGCTGGTTGGCCTTGAGGTTTCTTCTGGATTGAACTGAAGTTGCTGATTTGTGCCTGGTGTCTGTCGAGTGGGCTACACTGCAGCTCCTGATTCATTTTTGGTGTTTGCTAGTGGACTGGACAGAGAACAACAAAGATTTGAATTGTCCCAAAGAACTATTTCTAAACAGGTCCACTTGTCCCGTAGCCTAATAACTTTTCTTTTCCACTACCTCTGGTGGGCGGTGGGCTGGAGGAGAGGTTGAACCCTTATTAAAGCAGGTTGAGAAAAATATATGTAACAATTTTGGAGGGTCCAAGTAGATCAGCAAATCAATTCATTTCCTTCATCTTCATCACAGCCTGAGGGGTTTTTCATCAGACAGTGAGGAGTTCCAAAACCTTAGTGGATCCGAGGTTGTTTCCAGGGGGTCTCTCCATCCTCTGATTTTGTTTACCCCATAGCCTCCCTCTGGTCTGAAACTTAACACACACGGGTTTCCTCTCACTAGACTGGTAATCCAATCTTCTATGGGAAGTATATGTCTCTCAAAGCAGAAAAGACACTTAAGTGAGCATTGAAAAGAGAGCTCAGAGCCAAGCATGAGGAGCACACCTTTAATCTCAGCACTCTGGAGACAGTGGCAGACTGATCTCTTTAAGTTTGAGACCAGCCTGGTTTACAAAGTGAGTCCCAGGACAGACAAGACTGTTACTCAGAGAAACCCTGCTAGGGGTGAGTAGTGAGAGAGAATTCAGTTTTGGACAGGGTTGGGGGTAGTTATGGCTTATACCCTGAAGTTTATATTCTCACCAAGAATATTTATAGTTCTGGAGAGATGGCTTAGTGGGTAAAGGTGCTTACAGCCAAGCCTGATCTCTCTCTCTCTCAACAAATATATATATATTTAATTTAAGAGGCACGTTAAATATCAGTATACATTTAACAACGATAGAAAGAAACAAACCCAAACAGGACCAGGTACCCCTGGTGACAGGTCTCAAGACTTGTGGCCAAGTTGGCAACTCTGTGACTCAGAGGAGCCTAACCCTGCACTACCCTGTGATCAGTGCCTTGCTTTCCTGGGCCTAAGAATCTGGCAGACTGCTGGACAGTGGTGGCGCACGCCTTTAATCCCAGCACTTGGGAGGCAGAGGCAGGCGGATTTCTGAGTTCGAGGCCAGCCTGGTCTACAGAGTGGATCCGGGACAGCCAGGGCTACACAGAGAAACCTTGTCTCAAAAATCCAAAAAAAAAAAAAAAAAAAAAAAAAAAAAGAATCTGTCAGACTGAGCTCAAGTCCAGCCACCAGGCCCACCACCACGGGGTGGGAGGCAGTTTGGAATGATCTGTACCTTTTACTCCCAAGTCAATGTCTTCCTGTTTCTTATTGCTTGATGACTCTGCATACTAATTAATAGCTGTAACTTCTCTCTCAGCAGCTTAGCCTGCTGACGAAAATTATGACAGAGTTAAAAATGAGCGATTGCCGAGATAGACTAATTATGTCTCCCGGGAAGCGCCTGAGGTATTTAGCCTGTCTCTTCCTCCTCCTCACCGTCCCCTAAGGGTAGGTTTGCTTTAATCACTGCTGAGGAAAGCAAGGTGCATTGCCAGTTCTGTTCCCCGGGGCTGGTAAGGGGAAAAGCCAGAGGAAGGGGTCTGTCAGTGGAATGCCTGATGGCCTTTGAAGGGAAAGGGACCAAGACCCCATTGTTCTCTTCCTTCCAGGACACACCATCCCAGCACCTGCCTGAGGGAACTGAGGCAGAATCAGGCCATGCCATCAAAGCTTGGAGGCACCATTTTGGTTTATAGCCGGGTCCCCCTCCATTGTTCTGGGATCTCTGGGTTTGGTGTCATTGCCAGTGGCGCCATCTTTTAAGGTAAGTTCACTGTGGAGGAAAGCTGAGTTACAGTTCTCCATGATAGACTGGTAAGGGGCTACAGGGAGAACGATTGGCAGCAGCCACCTAGCTTTCTCCCTTCAGAGACTCACAACAAGGCTATGCCCTTCCCAGGGCAGCCTACTCTGGGGCTGGACCAGAAAAACCGAAGATCAGAGTGGTGGGAAAATAGAGCTGTCGAGTGGGGCAATCCTCTCCTTTTAGAGATCCCTAGGGGGAAAATATTTTAAAATGTGTTAAGATCTACTGTTCAGATTCATAAGAGGCCTCTAGGTGGAACCCAAGAAGGGTGTGTGTATGTGTGTGTAGTATGTCCTGACTGTGTATATGTGTGGGTGTGTCTGTGAGTACGTAATGGGCATGTGTGTATGAGAGTGTATGTGTGGAGGAAGTGTTAGGATGTGTATTACTATAGTGTTGCTATTATATGTATATTGCTATGATGTGTGAGTGTGTGTGTGTGTGTGTGTGTGTGTGTGTGTTAGTAGGGTTTTATGCTATGAAGAGACACCATGACCAAGACAACTCTTACAAAGGAAAACATTTAATTAGGGCTGGCTGACAGGTTCATCATGGCAGGAAGCATGGCGGCCCGCAGGCAGATGTGCTGGAGAAGGAGCTGAAAGTTCTACGTCTTGCTTGGAAGGCAGCAGAAGAAGACCTTGACACACTTCTTCCAACGAGGCCACACCTCCTAATAGTGCCACTCTCTATGGGCCAAGCATTCACACACACAAGTCTGTGGGGACCTTTTCTATTCAAACCACCACAGCGTGTGTTGCTATGGTGTGGATGCCCCCCCCCCCAATTCATGCGTTGGAAACTGCAATGGTGTTGGGAGGAATGGCTTAATGAAGAGGGTGCTGGGTTAGGCAAATGCAAGGACGTTGTGAATGCAAGGACGTAATGACTCTGTGCAGAGCATGAGCTCCTAAGCCGAAGCTGCTCCCACGTTTTAGCACAGGCTTGCAAATCTATCAGCTATCCAGTGAGGTTAAAGAAGATGGACTGAGACATCAAGCTGAAAGTCCAGCAGTCACAGGTGTCAAACATATCCAACCTCAGTGGGGAGAGAGATGGGAAATCAGGGAGACTATCTCACTGCAAGCCCATGACTGAACTGTGAAGGGTACAGGCTGCCTGTCACTAGATCGGCCGTATTGTTTCCAGGGGAACTATTTTAGATGAAATCCAGATTTTTAAAATGTTAACTCAAAGAATCAGTCTCTTGAGGACTCTTGGATCCCAAGCTCATCGTTGGTTTTCTCTGCTTATGGCTCCTTGTGTTTCTCACACTCCCATGAGGGAGAAAGGGAAGTTTGAAAGGCTTGAAAGGGGTCAGTCAGGGTGAGCTCAAGGTTCAGGTTCTGGTGACAGATCCAGTATGGCCTCCTTTTTATCTCCGTGCTCTGTTTTCGTCGACTGGCCTCATCTTCAGGCTCTTTGTCCCTGCTAGCTAAACTTCTCCTGAGCCCACCTAGACCTGGAGAAATAGGGACATCCAAGCAGAACTGCAGAGTGGGATATGGAACAAATAGCAGGGGCCAATTGAAAGAGAAGGAATCCTGTTGGGGAGGAAACAGGAGGCGTGGAATACTGGAGGCTGGGCCAGCTTTTGCTTGCAGGTGGATGAGGTTGATGCAGCTTCAGAATTTGCTTCTTGAGATCTGGTGTTATTATTTTAGCATTTTGTATGCTTGCTGCAGAAAATCTGAGACATGCAAACAAATTAGGAAGAGAGTCATTTCTGATGCTGTCTCTAGAAGGTAGTCACGCTAACAGCCAGCGACTTTCTTCCTTCATACCTTCATATATGCTTTGCTCATACTGTCTGCATAGCCTAAGACTGTGTCTCAATGATCATGACTGGGAAACCCCCAAAAGTGGGGCCTCAAGACAGACCAGGCCAGCCTCTGTGTCACACAGCACTGGTCTACTTCGGTTGTGTCTATATGACAGGCCTAAAAACCTGATAACGGACCTGAGGCGTACACTTCAAAAGGAGTCAGTCTCCTGAGGTAGCCCAGTCGCTGACATCTCCTAACTCACATGTGTTCCAGACTGGTCTCTGCTAAAGTCTGTGGGGAGATCTGCGTGCTTTCTTTATTCAGGCATAAAGGTGCCCTAAGAAATATTTCGTTATTAGCTAAAACTGAGATTAAACATTATTTCCTGGCCTCCACAGTGTTTCAATAATCCTAATTGATTTCCTAGCTGTAATTAGCTTGGAATCTTTACAAAGAAGCTGTCTTACCAGACAGGATGTCTCAAGAGTTAGAGCTAGCAGTTAGGTACTTATTGTCAGAGCAGTCCCACACAAGGCAGAATTGTTTTACTACCAGAGAGAAGTTGTAGGGCTTCTAATACTAATTATCTATGTTGCAGCCAAAGAATGCTAGTATACGACCTTCAGCTGCTTGCCTCAGACAGACCCAGAGAATTTATCTTGGGGCTGCCAAAATAGCCCAGGAGGAAGGACACCACTGTTCCTCTGCCTTGTACCTGGCTGCTTGTTCTCACTGACCTTGATGTAGCCATCTCCTGCCTACGTGACTTCTGTCGTTTGCCCTGTTCTCTGTATACTATATAAGCCTGATTTTCACTTTGTACACATTGCACTCAGATGCCACACTCCCCTGTGTCGTTTCTGTTTGTCACTCGCCAAATTCTTTGCCCACCAGGCCAGAACTTTTATCACCCTGAGGAACAAGGGGTCCCAAAGCAACCCAGTCCGTGTCACCTCTGGAGCTGGGTGCAGCCCTGTACTGATGGCCCTGGTACTCCCACAGAGGGAATATGGAGATGACAGGGAAAGGAGTCAGGTAGATCCTACAATACTGTCAAACGATCTTCTCACTGTAGTCCTAACAACCCTGTGGCTGCATCAAGCATTGAGAGCCAAGATTAGCTCCAGCAGTGTCTGGCTTTATTGGCCCTGTCTGTCAGTATGATGCAGTCGGAGGGGCAGGGTGCATGCCTCCAGAGCTAACCATCCTCTTATGTCTCCTTTTCCTAAATTACCACAGAATGAGCGAAGACAGTGTCTGAATTCCATGACTCCCAGACAGAAATCGGTTAGCCCTGGGCAATGGCTCTGCTCCATACTCGGTCTGTTCTGAAAAGCACTCTTGGTATTCTCCATGGGGCATAGTGGGCCTGGGAGGCTCTGTTTTCCTCCATCATGGAAATCTATGCTCAGAGAAGTTTTATGCCACAGCTTGCAACGCAGTCAGTGACCAGAATGATTCTTGCCGCTATTGCCTTCAGTAGTGAAAATCACACACACACCACTTCATAAAGAAAATAATTTTTTTCTCCTGGCAGCTCATAATAGCTCTCCAGAGTCATTAAGACCTCTGCAGTCTGTCCAGGGCTTGTGAAGGGAAGGAGCGGAGGAGGTGAGAAGGTGGGGCTCAGCCCCGCACAAAACCCAACAGGATAAAAATTGGCAGGCAGCTTCCTGGTACTCCAGCCCTTAACCACTTCTGCACTTAATGGGCTTGTAAATATCACCGAGTCCTCTTCCATGGCTCTGTTGACAGCCTTCTCTGTGGCTGGCATCCAGCCCCCACTCTGAGCAAACTCTTTGTAATGCCTGAGGAACAACAGGCCGGGTCGGTGCGCGCTGTCCTGCGAATGCTATCCAGCACACAGCCAGAGGTTAACTCAACAGAGACTTCTCCTTTGTCCCTCTGTCCTTGCCATCGACCGTGGCAACCGTTGTCACTGACAACTTTGTTGGGGATGGTAACGACAGCCAACATGTACTGGGCCCACGCTGTGGGCCTTGCACCACGTCCTATGAAACCCCTTTCTAAATCTTTCATATTAACCAGTGTTGTTCAACAGTGTGCTGAGGGAAGAGTCCCCTAATGTCAGTTCTATTCTGTAAGTGGGGAAACTGAGGCAGGAGATGTTAAGTGAGCTGTCCTGTCTATGAGTCTAATTAGAAGCAGAACAAAGGTCTAGATCTAGATCCCAGGCTGTGGGAGTCCAGCCACACACAGCAGACTAGGGGCCTTTTCAGAGATCATAGCAACTGCCTTTGAACTTGTTTCTCCACTGGAAATCTCAGCTCCCAGCCCTACTGATAACTCTCCTGTGTCTCAAAGCTAAGAGTCATCCCTTATCCCCTGCACATTTATAGTAAGTGCTCAATTCACACTTGGCATCTGGCACTGACACTACCACCACACACACACACACCCACCCCAAGCAGATTGCAAAATGATTTTATTTCACAGCGATGAGCCCTTTCTTTGGTTCTCATCTGCTGAATGGAGCATTGTAGCCTCACCTAAGACCCTGGTGGAGTGCTGGGAATACGGAGCTACCTGGTCAGGAGGAGGAAGATACAGAAGCATGCCTCCAAGTCAGGAGGATGGCTGAAAGGGTGTGTCGAGGGTCATGCTGGGGGCTTTGGACTGGGAAGTGTAACTTTAATTTTTTTCAAATGCTAATTTTTAACGATGGCTCTTAAACACTTTAATCTCCCTTTTAGCCCACCACACAAGTGACACCACACAATGTTTGTCCCTTTATGTCTGGACTTAAGGTCTGTGGAGGATGTGCTAGAATCCCCTCCCCCACTTAAGGCTGAGCACTATTTCTTGAATGGATGGCCGCAGATGCTCATCCATCACATAGCAGGCATTCACCTAGGTGAGATCCCACCTCTTGGCTGCTGTGACTAGTGCTGCTATGGTCACAGGATCCTCTCTCAATAGTCATATAAATCCTACTGCCCCTAAGCCCCACCTCCCTGGTGACAGCCCTATGGCCTGTCTGTCTGTGCAGCCTCTTATTTGAGGACTTTCTCCCTGGAGCTGGCTGGCTCTGGCCATTTGTGTCCTTCCCAAAGCCCAAAGCCCTAGGCTGCATGCCTCCCAATCACTAGATGGCGCTGGAGAGCAGTTTGGATTTGGTCTCCTAGAGGAAGCTCTTCTTTTCTGGGCTAGGCAAGGATGCTCAAGCCTGGTGGGGTGGGGTAGCTTTTCACTGTCCCTGTCATGGGTCATGTGACCTTCCAACTTGACAAGGCTTTTGGATTTTGAATGCCTTTATTAGGCAAGCCTCTGTAGTCTGGGTAAAAGCAGAATAGTTCTGGGGGTATTACCATGTTAGAACCCCGGGGGAGGGTGCGGCAAAACCCTGTATTTAAATCTCAGGTCCACCAACAAGGTATTTGGGTATCCTCCACCTCCATTCCTCTTCCTGTGAAATCAAAGGTCAAGATGCCACAGGGTCAGGTTCCTTGGGGAAGTCTCTCTTCCTGAAGCCTTTTGCCCTCTTACAAGGACACTAATCCAATTTGACAAGAGCTCTGCCCTTATGATCTCATTAAATCGCAAGCGTCCCTGTAAGGACCCTCCCTCCAAGTGTAGTTACATTGGAGATTATAGTTTCAACAAGAATTTTAGGGGTGACGCAAATATTCACTTTCTAACTTCTCACAGTACAGGGGTTCGAGATACTCTATCCTGAACTCACCAATCTCCCCTCGGACTGCTTCCCCTGATCCCAGTTCTAACAGACAAAGCTCCCTCATATAGAATACTGAGTCCCATACAGACTCTTCTTCTCCTCACTTCTGGAAAAACCCCTCGCCTGCCATCTGTCAGGCCCAGACACAAACCCATCCTCAGGGAATCCTTTCTTTATAAAAGACATCCAATTATAGATACTAAATATGCAGTTTTGAAATATATTATTTGTACCTCAATTAAAGTTTTTTTTTTAACTATTGCTTTGGACTGGGCAGATGGCTCATTGGGTAAAGCACTTGCCACACAAGCATGGGGATCAGAGTTTGGGTTCCCAGAACCCTCACGAATGATGGGCAGGTATGGTGGGCCACCAGACATCCCAATGCCTGGGAGCCAGAGACAGGCTGGCTGGCTAGACTAGACAAATCAGCAACTCTGGTTTCACATGAGAGGCCCTAGTGATTAACTGTGCAAGACACTGGGCATGTAACACTGGCCCAATACAGTGGTCTATGTACATGTGAGCACATGCACACATTTGAACACACACACACACATACCACATGCAAATAAACGCTTAGTCTGTTTGTTTTATTTCCTCTCTGTCTCAGTTAGGGTTTTACTGCTGTGAGCAGACACCATGACCAAGGCAAGTTTTATAAAGGACAACATTTAATTGTGGCTAGCTTACAGGTTCAGAGGTTCAGTCCATTATCATCAAGGCAGGAGCATGGCAGAATCCAGGCAGGCATGGTGCAGGAGGACCTCAGAGTTCTACATCTTCATCTGAAGGCTGCTAGCAGAATACTGACTTCCAGACATCTAGGATGAAGGTCTTAAAGCCGACGCCCAGAGTGACACACCTACTCCAACAGGGCCACACCTTCTAATAGTGCCTCTCCCAGGGCTGAGTGTATACAAACCATAACACTCTCCTTTTGCCCATCCATTTAAGGTTTTGGGTTTTTTTTTGCGGGGGAGGTTGAGATAGGGTTTCTCTGTATAGCCCTGGCTGTCCTGGAACTCACTCTGTAGACCAGGCTGGCCTCAAACTCAGAAATCTGCCTGCCTCTGCCTCCCAAGTGCTGGGATTAAAGGCGTGCACCACCACTGCTAAGTATTTTTTAAAGAAATTATTATTATTATTATTATTATTATTATTATTATTATTATTATTAATTTATTTTATGTACATGAGTACACTGTTGCTGTCTTCAAACACGCCAGAAGAGGGCATCAGAACCCATTACAGATGGTTGTGAGCGACCATGTGGTTGCTAGGGACTGAACTCAGGACTTCTAGAAGAGCAGTCAGTGCTCTTAGCCACTGAGCCGTCTTTTCAGCCCCCGTTTAAAGTCTTTATTTGTGTCCTTGAGACTGCCTCTTGCTGAGTAGCAAAGACTGTCCTTAAACTCTGAGCCTCCCTTCCTTAACTCCATGCTAGGATTATAGCTGTGTGCCATTGCACTTGTCTCTTGTGGTTTTAGGATTCCTTTGCGACATGCACAGCACATGGGACCCACTCACATTATTCAACCTTGTGAGCCAAAGTGGGTGCCTCACCCTGTAAGCCTACTCCAAATTGCAACAGGACACCTCCACTTCCTGGCTTTCCAAAGCCCCCTTTTGGTCCCTCCCTCCTGCTCCTCTCAGTCCCTCATCTATAAGATGCTTTCTGCCAGCCCCCATTTGCTGGTGTTTTCTAGAATCGCATATAAACTAAATCACACTAGCTGTGACCTGGTGTGTCATTCAGCCCATCCATTCATCCAGCATCCCATTGTACAGAGACCATCATTTCCTTCCCCATTTGCCCACTGATAGTCTCCTGGGTTACTTTCAGTTGGGGGCTGGTGGGAAGAACTCTGTATTACGTATAGAGATATTCAGGGAGCATGCTTTCCTCATTCTCAGACATCTAGATCCCCCATGTTACATGCAACTGTCAATCAGACTTCTTGATGTGATGAACACCTGAGAAAGGCAATTTATAAGGCAGAAGGGTTTATTGTGACTCCCTGCTTCAACGCTTTCAGTGAACGGCCCCTTGACCCTGTTGCTTTGTCTGTGAGGTGAGGCAGAACTTTTCGGAGGTGGGAATGTATGGAGGAGCGGAGCTGCTTACCAGGAAGCAAAGAGGAGGCACAAGAAGAGGCTAGGGTTGAGGTGTGCCCTTCACAGGCACCCCTAACCTTACCTGGGACCCACGTCCTCCACCTTCCGGTTTTATCGCACACACCCACCCCCTATGGTCTATTCAGATTTTGAACTCATTGGTGGATTAAACCAGGGTTTAGGTCAGAAATGCCCTCGGAGATGCAACAGCCATAGCTCCACTTTGCTGATCTAGATGCCTTTCAGTGCAGTCAAGTTGAGAAGCAAGATGACCTTTCTCAGAAGCTGAGCAGTGCCTACAGTGGAGAATCCTGTCACCAGCGACGGCGAGGGGGCCTTCTGGCCTTACCCTCCGTACTCTTGGAATTAACTTTTACATTTTTCTCTTCTAAATTTTTTAGAACTATGTTTATGTGTGTATGTGTGTGTGTGTGTGTGTGTGTGTGTGTATGTGCTTACGTGAACGTGCATGTGTGTGCATGTACATATATATGCCTGTGCACATGTATGTGTGCGTGTGCACGTGCATGTGAGTGTGTGCTTGTTCTCTTGTGGACATGTGCCTTTCCCATAGTTTGGTGCTTCCTCCTATCTCCGTGACAAACAAGGCATCCTTTCAAGGTGAAATGTTTACCCCTGAGCTGTCTCCATCACCAGACTTGGGATTTCTGTGAGGTAGGGACAGATTCCTTCGCTCTGTGTCAGCCCAGCATGGCCCAGTGGGAGCCCAGAGCAGTTGCTTTAACTTTGCAGGAGTTTCTTCAACTGGAGACTGTGTCTGTACCTGGCACGTGTCACTGCTACCCTTCTCTTTGCCTTAGCCACGTGTCTGGGAGAAGCATGCCTACTACTCTACACAATAAATAGAAAAATGAGACGTCTGTCTTTCCACTGAGGTGCACATCGTACCATGTAGGAAGGTCTCGGGAGGGAGTAAAGTACCTGGAAGGAAATGTGTGGAGATCTAAGGGGAAAATCTAAAGGCTATTTGCTCCTCTTAATGTCGTAGAATCTAATAGGCACTGATTATATTAACATATGAGAATTCTGTGCCCAGGAGACTGCAGTGCCCCGGGTACAAATAGATTTCTATGATTAATTTTTAAAAACACTTTTAATGGAGCTAATCCAGTTACAGTGAGAGGAGATAATGTTGGCCACCGTCCAGCAGCTGGCAAACATGCTGCGTTCGCCACAGCGGGTTGATCACACCTTCCCAGGCAAGACCATTTTTCAATGGAACTTCTTAGATGGAAACTTTATAAAGCAGATAATATGCTTTCTGTGGGTTTTGTTTACATTTATTCTTTATTTTATGTGTATGGGTGTTTTGCTTGCATAAAATATGTACACCACATGCAAGCCCGGTGCCAGTGGAGGCAAGAGTAAGGTGTCTAATCCCCTAGAACCGAAGCTAGAGATGGTTGTGAGCCACAGTGTAGGCTCTAGGAATCAAACCTTGGTGCATTGAGAGAGCAACAAGCACTCTTAATGGCTGATCCATCACTCCAGTCCCACTGTCTGTTTTTGAGATAGGATTTTGCTTTGTAGTCCTGGCTGGCCTGGTAGTCACTATGTAGCTCAAGTTGGTTTCAAACTCAAGACAATCCTCCTGCCCCCAACCCTCCAAGTGCTGGGATTATAGGTATGGGCCACCAAGTCTAGCTACTTTCATTCATTTTTAAAAATGATAGCCATATATATATATATATATATATATATATATATATATCAATCACATAAAATCACCATTTTAAATGTTTCTAATGGAATTGTGTCCCTCCAAAATGGGCTGAAGAGATGGCTCAACAGTTAAGAATACTTGTTACTCTTGTAGAGGATCCAAGGTAGGTTCCTAGCACCCAGATCAGATTGCTCGCAAACTGCTGTAACCCCTCTTGGGGGTCTGAATTTGATGCTGTCTTCTAACCATCTCGGGTATCTGTGTTTATATGTATATATACACACACACACACACACACACACACACACACACAGAGAGAGAGAGAGAGAGAGAGAGAGAGGCAGAGAGAGAGAGAGAAATGTTCGGTTAAATTTGAATATCTTTTTTTGTTTGTTTGATTTTTGAGACAGGGTTTTTCTGGATAGCCTTGACTGCTCTGGAACTCACTCTGTAGACCAAGCTGGCCTTGAATTCAGAGATTTGCCTGCCTCTGCCTCTGGATTGTGCAGGGCACTAAATTTGAATCTTACACACAGTGAATGATTTTTGCATATGTCTATCCCTTCAGATATTTGACACACACACACACACACACACACACACACACACACACACACACACCAACCAACCCATCTGATGCTTCTCTGTAATCAGAATTTACCGGACATTCTGTATTTTGCATGTGATCCCACACATGAGCTCTGTAGCTTTACACCCTTCAATGCACTTAGCTTTAGTCTTACAGACACTAGACCCAGGGAATAAAACTCATGGTCCTGAGGTCTCTCTGGCATTTGCCTCTGTTCTGTCTAACTCTGTAACTCCATACCCAATGCTCTCTCTCTCCAGCCATCCCTGCTGCCTCAGTGGAGGCAAGCCTGGAGCATCAGGTCATCCTTCTCTCTTTCAAAGCTACCCCTCTCTGGAAGACAGTTTTGCTGTGGAGGGACACTGTGGACAGCTTTCTCATAGAGAGCAAAGGACAGCACACATCTGTGAGAGTCACCATCTGACCCTGTGACAAGCTCTTGATTCAACTCTCCAAATGGCACCTCTCACTAGGACCATACCACGCGAGGGCTAGGAGTGCAGTCAGTGTGCTTAATTGAAGGTCCCTCAGCAGCTTCTAGCAGCCCCGAGCCGCCTGAGAAATGAGAGCAGTTGAGCCCCTGAAGCTCTTATGATGCCCAGAGTCATAGAAGGATCTCTCTGAGTTCTAGGCCACCTTGTAGACCTCTGCAGGTACTGCATGCACAGGGTGCACAAACATACATACAGGCACCCATACATACCGAAGAAAGAAAGTATAGGAGTATTTTTTTTTTTTTTTTTTTTTTCTTTTATATCATTTTTTTGAGACAGGGTTTCTCTGTATAGCCCTGGCTGTCCTGGAGCTCACTTTGTAGACCAGGCTGGCCTCAAACTCAGAAATCTGCTGCCTCTGCCTCCCAAGTGCTGGGATTAAAGGCATGTGCCACCACTGCCCGGCCTATAGGAGTATTTTTTAAGTAGACGATATACTGGTCCACAAAAGGAGTGTCAGTGAGTTTCTCATTTCTTTCTAAAGCAAAGAGCTATAAAACTTGATATCATACCAAGTATATTTTTGGCTATGGTACAATTAAAACAGAAACCAGGAGCATAAAGAGAATGAGGGTGTCCCACTCGGACTCCATGTATAAACGTCAGAGAAGAAGCTGGTGGAGGGCGAGATGGCTGCGTAGATGACTTTAAACTGTGGAAGCAGCGTTAGCAAAGGAAATTGATTTCAAGGTTAGTTCTAGTTAATTCTTCACTTGCAAGGTCTTATCTGTTCAACACGCAGCCCATGAAGGAACCAATGAGGTCTTCAGAGATAGCTCAGTAGGTGGCGCAGCCTGCATAGGTGGGAGGGGATGCTGGCGTTCCCTCGTGTCTCTATTTCATTTCTGTTGCTTAAAGGAGAATGGAGTTACTTGGCCCACATTTCCAGGCTACAGCCCGTCATTGTACAGCCCACCCACAATGGGCTGGGTCTTCTCATATCACCTGACCCATAGACATGGCAGGGGACTAGAGAGTTCTTCCCAGAGACTCTTTCCAGGCGATTCTGTGCTCTGTCAAGTTGACAAAACCAACCAACACGAGAGGCTGGGTGGTGTACACTTTTAATCCTGGTGTAAGGTAAGCAGAGTCAGGCGGATCTTGGTTCACTGGCCAGTCAGCCTAGCTTATGTGGTGAATTCTGCATTCATCGAGAGACCCTGTCTCAAGCAAGCAAGCAAACAAAAACCACAGTAGAGATTTGACAAACAACACCCAAAGTTGACCTCTAACCCTGTATCCACACATACACAGGAAGAAATTATTAACAAGATTCACATTTCAGCACTTGGGCAATCAAACCCAGAGCTTCATAAAGTTTCACATGTGCTAGGCTGGGGCTCTGCCACTGGGCCACACCCCAGGCTAGGGAGATTTATACATGTCATTAGACAATTCTGTAGTCACAGATGACAAAGATGTCTAGACAGTTGTCAGTAGGTAGAGAAATAGTGAGGAAATGAAAGTCTTGTTGAAAATTAACCTTACACCCTTGTGGCTGAGTCATTCATGGATCCTGTTTGACCCTAGCTCAGACTATGGCTCATCTGACCCTGTGGACTAAATGTAAGGAGTCTCTCAGGGACTGGGTCTCATCCTGAGAATATCCCGTAATTCCTGTTCTGTCACCCGCTCACAGTCATGCCCAGTGTAACATTTTGATCCCAGTGTAATAGAGGGCTCCTAGTCTATGTCACCAGTGACACAGGAGCTGTCTTAGCTTGTGTTAATACAGTCTGTGTTACCAATGTCCTGACTCTGCATTTCTCTCTCAGAATGGGTGCCCTTTGTCAGGGAACATGTGACTATATTGACTAAGAACCAATCCTTTTACTCGACTTTTGCTTTGTTGTAAACCCAAAACCTCTTACTAAGCCTCTCTCTTGGCACTAAGAGAATCTGAGTACTGCTTCTAACTGCTACAGATGGGACCTCAGGCTGGACCCTCTTGTCTTTGCAGGGGTCCTTCTGCATCATCAACCAGTGAGGGATTCCTCAAAAGTGGATTCGTGGGGGCTGAGAGATGGCTCAACGATTAAGAGCACTGACTTCTCTCTTCCTGAGGTCCTGAGTTCAATTCCCAGCAACCACATGGTGGCTCACAATCATCTGTAATGGGGACTGATGCCCTCTTCTGGTGTGTCTGAAGACAGCTACAAATATATCTTTTTAAAAAAGTGGTTGCTTGGTCTTGGGAAAGGCCCCTTTCATCTCTCTCTCTCTCTCTCTCTCTCTCTCTCTCTCTCTCTCTCTCTCTCTCTCTCTCTCTCTTGTTTTTTTTTTTCAAGACAGGGTTTCTCTGTGTAGCCCTGGCTGTCCTGGAACTCACTCTGGAGACCAGGCTGATCTTGAACTCAGAAATCCTCCTGCCTCTGCCTCCTCAAGTGCTGGGATTAAAGGCGTGTGACACCACTGCCCTGCTTGTCTTCTTGAACTTTATCATTTGCAAGACTTTTTATAGCAAAAGAAGACTAATAGTTAATCTCTCTGTGTCTGTCTGTCTGTCTGTCTGTCTGTCTGTCTGTCTCTTTCTCTGTCTCTCCAGCTGGAGGTGCTCTCTTGAGAAACAATACCTGAGGTTATCTTCTGGCCTCTGGCCTCCGATGATACATCTTTGCATACACAAGCATGCACCACACACACACACACACACACACACACACCTCAGAGGCAAGAGTGGGGCATGGTGGCTCAAGCTTAAACTCCTAGCACTCAGGAGGCTAAGGTAGGAGAACTGGTACAAGTTTGAGGCCAATTTGAACTCCATAATTGAGTTCCAGGCCAGCCTGGGCTACGCAGCAGGAACTTGCCTTCAAAAACCAAACAAAGGGTCAGGAGAGACAGCTTAATAGTTAAGAGCACTTGTTGTTCTTGCAGAGGACACAGGTTCAGTTCCCAGCACTCACATGGCTGCTCTCGACCATCCACAACGATAGTGCTGGGGAAATCTGTTATCAAGGGATCCATCATCCTCTTCTGACCTCTGAAGGCAGCAGGCATACATGTGGGGCACATATATACATGCTGGCAAAATACTCAAGCACATAGTTGTTTAAAGTAAACTTTAAATAAATACATAAATAAATAAGCAGAACTTTAAGTAAACAAACAAACAAACAAACTCCAAAAGAAGAAGTCCAGAGGGAGCTCCACTGGGACAGTGAATTGATTCTTAGAACTGAGGGTGATCACCCTTCTGGGAAGTTCTCAGCATTACTGTGCCTGGCTGAGTCACTGAGTTACTGATACTGTGTGTGTGTGTGTGTGTGTGTGTGTGTGTGTGTGCGCGTGTGTGCGTGTGTGTGTGCATGTGTTTGTGTCTCACAGTCCCTAGCCCAGCGTAAAGCTTTGTTTCAGCCACAAGCTGCTCACAGCTCCCTGTGTATTACCTGCTTCCAGTTTGGAAAGGGTGTTTGGCACCAGTGTGTCTAATGACTTCTACATTCTCTGTGTGACAACTGTAGAAAATAAAGATCATGGTGTCATTTGAAGCATTTAAAAGCATCATTGCTCTGGATAATCTTGCTAATTCCCTCAGCCCTGCCTCTGCAGGACCATGGTAACACACATGGTCCACAGACATAAATATAGGTGAAATTCATACACATAAAATAAATCGCCCTAAGAACAGATCCAATTTTTATTTGTGGAGGCCATGTAGAGGTTAGAGGACAATTTGTGTGAGTTGTTTCTCACCTCCCACCATGTGCTTTCATGAATTAAACTTGCACCAAAAGACAAGTGCTCTGTCCACCAAACCACCAAGCTGGCCCCAAGCTCTCATGTCCTATGGGCTTAAGGCTCTAGCAGCATCGATATAACCTTGCTTCAGAGTAAGACCCACCCTAAAAACAGTAGAAGTAACAGGCTCAGACATTACAAGGTACAGACCAACTTCTGATTGTATATACCCCGTCCTTGATCGTACTGGGAACTCTGCTGGGCTTGCCAAGTGCTTGCTGTTCAGCTGTGACAGCACTGCACAGCTGCCCAAGCTGCATCGCTGGTGCCTGGCAGAGGCAGGTCAAAGACTTCCTGCTGCCATAGGACCTTTAAGGACATATTATGAAATCAACATTTATACCACAATGGTGCCTCCAGTGGATGGGTACCCTGTGCACTCAGTGGATGGGTACCCTGTGACCTCAGTGGATGGGTACCCTGTGACCTCAGTGGATGGGTACCCTGTGATCTCAGTGGATGGGAACCCTGTGACGTCAGTGGCTGAGTACCCTGTGACCTCAGTGGATGGGTACCCTTCAGATTTCACAGAAATGCCAGCTCTTGAGTTCTAGATGCCTCCTGTGAGCTCTCCCTCAGACTCTATCATCTGTGCCCTGGAGAAGAGGGATCCTTGAGGTCAGGGGTGGTCTCCTCCCTCAGACTGATCTCATTCTCTGGTTTGAATTGACTTAAGTCAGGTTCTAGGGGACTAGAGAGGAGCTCTGGAGTGACCAAGGGGATGGAGAAGGGGGCAAGAGGAGATCCTGGGGATAGGCTCCTCTGGCTATGCATATGGCAGACAGCCTAGAAGTTTATTGGGCAGCTGTACTGGCTATATCTGTTGAGGCCTCCTGCACTGCTAGCATATCTGTAGCCATTTTGTTCCATGCCTACCAGCTATTTCATATTGTTGCTCTAATGCCAGTCATTGCTGTAGAAAAATAACTTGACTCAGAGCAGAGTCATGCTGACCACATACCCAGTTATGTTCTATATGTTATGAGGTTTGTTAATCTTAAGAAATTCCACAACTATAAGCTTCACACGGGACCCATCAAATCAAAGGTCAAATATGAACTGTTATGTCTAAAATGGCTTGAGTCAGGGCTGACCACTGGGCAACACTCCCAGCACCTTCATATGAGCTCATTGTGACTTTTGAGGTTCTGGCCTTTATAAGCTGGCCCTGAAAAATATCCAGTGCACAGCTTTGAGCTCTTGAAACTGAGCTGCTGCCCTGGTCGTTTACAAGATTTAGTAAACCATCCTTAACTGACTGAGATCAGTGTTCCTGTGGTTTGTGGAGTAACTCCTGGACCCGACACTATCCTCAGTAGAAGAACACATGAGGATTGCTGCTCCTGTGGGGTCCTTTAGGCAGCTGGGATCAAGTGGTGTTTGTTTACACAAGGTTTCACAATGGAGTCCTGGCTAGCCTAGAATTCCCTATTTACATCTGCTGGCCTGGAACTCAGAGATCTGGCTGCCTCTGTCTCCCAGAGTGCTGGGATGAAAGGTTTGAACCATCTTCCTGTCTGCACCGTGTCCTCATAATCTAGCCTCCTCTCTAGTGTCCCTTGGGTCTAGCCTTCTGTTCTTATGGTATCATTGAAGTTCATCCCAATGGTTCTCAACCTTCCTGATTCTGAGACCCTTTAATACAGTTCCTCAGGTTGTGGTGACCCTCAACCATAAATTTATTTTGTTGCTGCTTCATAACTGTAATTTCACTGCTGTTATGAACCATAATGTAAATACCTGAGAAGCAGGATACCTGATATGTAACCACAAGGGGTCGAGAGACACACAGGATGAGCATTGCTGTTCTACGGGGTGGTGAAATACATCCTGGGCTCAGAAAATAAACAACTCAAAAGCTTCAGGAATTCCCTGAAACTGACATGATTCGCTGGGTTCCATCTTCCCCAGGCTTATCTAAGCTGTAAGGACTGCTAAGGGGGTTCAGTCAGCTGAGCTGCCTGGAAGAAGCTCAGACCAATTGCAGACACTCCAACCTGTTGTGCCTCCTGCTGGTTGTGCAGTGTGTTTCCGTCTTTGTGTGAGCTGTCACCCATGCTGGGGTGGGCTTTGGCACAGCCAAAAATGCCTTTGAGTGCCTGTAGGTAATTGCTTACTAATACTCCCTCAAGTAACACTCAAAAAGTTCATTGACTGACTGAGTTGGACTTTGCTGCTGCCTGAACTTTGGGGAGTAGATGTTTGTTTACATCTCCCAGGAATAGTGTCATGCAACAGTGGACGAGCAAGCAAGGTCCCGAGCCACATCACTGTCAGTGGAAGCCTCGCCTCCAGCCACAGACAAAGGGCCTCTGCTTATTTTGCTCACAGGCTCCATTGCCTAGGCCAATGTTTTTCTTTCTTGGAAAGTTTGGGAGGTGGGCGGTGACATTTTCAGCTGCTATTTTCACGCATCATTCTTAGTCACTGTGGGCAGCTGGAAGCCAGCAGAAAGCCCTCCCATCGCCCAGGGATGGATGGTTCCTCCCCTCTCTCCTATCTTCTGGAGGGAGTGGCAAGTCCCCTTGCAGAGCCCCACCAAGCAGAGTCATGACACCTTTCAAATGAAAGAGAGATAAATGTAGGCTTCGTGATATACCCAAGTCTAGAGTGATACCCGACCTTTTTGAAGCTGTTATAGAATCTATCTGAGCCACCTAGAACATTCTTTTGTTTGTTTGTTTGTTTGTTTTGTTTGTTTGTTTTTTGAGACAGGGTTTCTCTGTGTAGTCCTGGCTATCCTGGAACTCACTCTGTAGACCAGGCTGGCCTCGAACTCAGAAATCTGCCTGCCTCTGCCTCCCAAGTACTGGGATTAAAGGTGTGTGCCACCACCGCCCGGCACCATCTAGAACATTCTTAAGAGTAGAAACAGCAAGTATGGGGCCTTAAACATTCAAAATAGAGTCTCAGAGACTATCCCCTGAGGTCTGGGTCCAGAACTAAAACTGGCCCCTGAGGCCCTAATCCATTCATTTGGACCTGTTTTCACAACCCTGAGCTTCTCACTTGTGGTAGGTTAAAAGCAATAAATTCTAGGACTGGAGGGATGGCTCAGTGGTTAAGAGTGTTTCCTGCTCTTTCTGGAGACCTGAATTCAGTTCTCAGAATCCATATTGGGTAACTCATAACCACCTGTTTCTCTAACTCTGAGGGATCTAATCACCACTTCTGGATTCTGAGGGCAACTGTGTTGAATATGTGCATGACTGCACATAGACATGCATACATCCATGCAGAAATAAAAATAACAAAAATAAATATTTAAAAGCAACAAATCCATAGCACTTCCATTAGCATGCCTGCTGAAGAAGCTATTAAAGAATTTCAGGGAGAGATGGTGAGAAACCCAGAGGTCCCAGCTTTCTAGAATCTTTAGCTGGGCTGGCTGGCCATCAAAGCAGGATTTCCATGGTGCTTTCACACTTCACTTGGTACTGAGCAAAACAAACATTTCCACAAGCACTATTTTCATTTCAGGAGCCATCTTAGTTCCTTTCCTATTGCTGTGATAAAAAAAAAATCATTACAATAGCTTAAAAGGAAAGCATTTACTTAGGCTTACGATTTCAGAGGGTTAGAGTTCATGGTGGTGGAGTGAAGGCATGGTGGTCGCAGGAACAGATGAGAGCTGGCATCTTGAATCCTAAGTACGAGAGAGAGAGAGAGAGAGAGAGAGAGAGAGAGAGAGAGAG
>JADRCD010170071.1:0-21003 GCA_019843815.1 Montemys delectorum | reverse complement strand
GTCCCCAGAGTCTTTCCCTTTTCCAACACTGTTTAAATAGTCTGATGTTCAAAGTATATTTTGAGACTCAAAGCAATCCTTTCATTGTAAGCAACCCCCTGTAAAATCAAAGAGTGGTTACATACTTTCAACATACAATGGCACAGAATTCACGTTACCATTCCAAAAAGGAAGAATTGGGGAATAGTAAGGAAATGGTGGGTCAAAGCAAGATGAAACCCAGCAGTAGCTACATGCCAAAGGGCTCAAATGGCTCCACCCTTCTGACTTTGTTGACTGCAGCACACTTCTCTTTCTTGGGCTGGTTCCAGTCCCTGTACTCAGCTCTCCTTGGCAGATACTCCACAGCTCTGCCACCTCTAAAATCTTGGGGTCTCCATTGCAATCCAGCCTTCACTTTCACAACTTGACACAATGGCTTCTCCGGTATTTCAGGCAAGGACCTCCCCTGCCACCCACCTGGTCTCAGTGCATATAACTGGGCATTTCACTGAACTGTTCTGTGTAACAAAGACCTACCCCCAACCCCCAAGCCCAGTTCATTAACATACACTCAACAACTACTGTCTGCAGGGAGCTATTATAGAGCCCTATGTTAGAGAGTTTGGGGCCAGAAGATGGATGATGTCTAAGTAAGAAACTCAAGGAGCAGATTTCAGATGAGAACAGGTGCTGAGAAGGATAATGTAGGTCATGGGGGCAGAGTGGCTTACTGAAGGGAGACTGTCACAGACTTGCTGGTCAGGGAAGCTTTGGGACTTGCAGCCTTGGCACTGCCAAGAGGAGGAGGAGGAGGCAGGGTGACATTGTAGACGGGCAGATGGGCTGTAGGACACAAAGTGGACAGGAGAATGGACTGCAGGAGACCAGAGAACAAGATGAACCAAAGGGGCAATGAAAGGAGGACAGGCTGTGGTGATACCATGGAGACAAGAGGATGGGCCACAGAGACACTGGATAGGAGGATTAAATGTAGGGACAACATGTGGACCAGAGAATGCCTAAAGGACACTGGGTAGACACTAGGTGGTCCTCAACCTGTGGATCGTGACCCTTTTGTGTGTTGAGTGACCCTTTCAGATATCCAGTATATCAGATATTTACATTATGATTCACAACAATAGCAAAATTACAGTTATAATGTAGCAATGCAGTGATGTTATGGCTGAGGGTCACCACAGCATGAGGAACTGTATTAAAGGGTCACCGCATTAGTTTGAGAACCCTGTCTTAGAACATCCTGTGTCTTAAGGAGCTAGCCTCCGAGATGGACAGAGTTCTCTAGAAGGAAACCTCTATTCAACACCTACCAACAAGTGGGTCCCTTATGGGTTTCCATGGCAGAAGCTTAACCAGCTCCCTTCGGCTAGGATGACAAACCCTACGGTCTTGCACACAGCCCAATCATGGAGGCATCTTTTCAATTGAGGCTTCTCCTTCTCCAGAGACTCTAGCTTGTCAAGTTGACATAGAACTAGCCATGACACTTTCCTGACTTTTCCTTGCCTGGGTTTTGTCCAACGAATGGGAAGCAAGAAATCCGTACCTCCCTGTACCACCCCCAACGGAAACTCATCTGGCCTTGGCATATATCGGGTGGTAGCAGATTATCCTGTAATAGTCCTTCTTGGTTGAACTGGTTCCTCCTGAGAGGCGGGGAAGGCTCCTGAAACTCACAAGAAATGTAAATGGCTGAGAGAGCTCAAGAAGCTTGCCAGGCCCTTCCCTGAAATGGTAAAGACCTGGGACAGGGAGGTCTCCCATGGTGTAGTTGGCTGCCTGCATGCTGGGCAGGAAGCTCCAGGGTGCAGCTTTATGAGTTCCACGGCTTAAGCCCAAGTGGTCATGTCTTGGAACAACTAAGAAAAGGTCTAAGTATGCTCGTGATCCAGATGGATATCCTAGGAACCCTGTTGCCTGGAAGTCAGATGGCTCTGTGCTCGATTGATGTGGGAACTCCTGGAGTGGACAAAACCAGTTTATGAGACCATAAGCCAACACAAGGACACAGACAGAACCACGCCCTTGTATTAGAGCAGACACACCTGGGGGTTTGTGTGTGCCTGTGCAGGTCAGAGGTCATCCTCAGGTGTCTTTCTCTAGTGCTCTTCACCTTATCTGTTTTTTCAGTCAGGGTCTCTCACTGAACCCGGACCTCACAATGTGCAACCTGGTGGTTGTTAGGGTACTTGTGGCTCCTTTTGTGGACACGGCCCATCCAGGCCCTCGGGGACAGGAGTCCGAATGTCAAGTGGATGAGGGACCAGCACAGAAGGCAACAGGTGCCAGAGCCAGGACTTGCCAGTGGGATTGTGGTGTGGGACTGGTCTGTCAACAGCAGGGTGCTATTTATACAACTCTATCATGATTCATGTCTTCGGCTTAAGTACGTCAGTGTCTTTAGAGCACAAAGCATGGTATTTTAAAATGCTTTTATGAGTGGGCTGTGAAGGTGGGCTGGGGAACCTGCTGTTACACCCAGGCTAGAGCCCAGAAGTGAAGTTCCGGAATTCCTGAACCAGAGGATTGTGTCACAGAGCCACAACACACACACACACACACACACACACACACACACACACACACACCATGCACCAAAACCTAAACTCTCAAAAACAAACAAATAAACAAACAAACAAAAAAAATCACAAGTCAGGCTGGAGAGATGGCTCAGCAGTTAAGAACCCTGGCTGGTCTTCCAGAGGTCCTGAGTTCAATTCCCAACAACTACATAGTGGCTCACACCCATCTGTAATGGGATCCAATGCCCTTTTCTAGTGTGTCTGAAGAGAGCAACAGTGTGCTCATATACATAAATAAAATGAAATCTTTAAAAAAAAAATTACAAGTTGATAGTGGCTTGCTTCCTGCTCCATGTAATCCTAGCTGGCCTGAAACTCGCTATATAGACTATGCTGCCTGGGAGTTACAGAGATTCACCTGCCCCTGCCTCCTGAGTCCTGGGACTAAATGTGAGTGCTGCCACACCCAGTAAGTATGGTTCCTTTAAAATTACCTTCCGATGTCCACGTCTCATCCGTGTGAACCACCTCGCTGGCTGCTTCACACCAGCAAGTCAGTTTTCCTCTGAGGAGCTTTGCGTCTCTTTGCTTCCTAGTGTATTTTTGGAGCGCCATACGCAGGCCTGCTTCAGAGGCGCTCATTCTGGTCTCTGTTTTTTTCCCTCTGGTATGAAAACCAGTTTGTCGCTCAGTCCTATAAATACCACCTTTCCCTCAGCTTCCGGGACTACACGTGATGAATCTAACAGACCTGTGGCTTCCTCAGCATTTGCCTTTTCCTGTCTGACTTTCCCCAGGAACAGTCTTCCAGGACCCCAAGAGGCCCAGGGTTCTGCCAATCCTATTTTTTTCACATGGAGGCATGGGCACCTCTCAGGGTACCTTTTCCTTCAGAAGTAGGGGTTGGGAGGGACTCCATCTAAGAGTGTTCCCTGTTGTGAACTGACTTAACTGGCAATTTAAATAGCTTGCTGTTGCCACAGCCTGGAAATGGCAGCTTCTAAGCAAGATGAAATTGGCTATAAAAAATGCAGGCACTTCAAGCTAGAGTCCATATTCCATCTACACTGTCCAAATATCTGACTGCCCACCATCCCTGAAAGCTCATAGCATACCCATCAACTCTTTTCCTTTATCATGACATTGCTATTTCTTATAATAGAGCCATGGAGCTGAACTGTGTTTTTAACAGGTGCCATTACTGTTCTAGGAATCCCATAATATTTTACACTCCGAAAGATCCTATATAAGGGGCACCAGCATCACCTGACATCACCTGACAGGCCCAGCGAGATCAAGCCAAGTGCAGCTAGAATTTGAACATGGGTGCTGTTTTAGTTAGGGTTTTATTGCTGTAAAGAGACACCATGCCTACGGCAACTCTTATAAAGCAATTTTAACTGGGGCTGGCTCACAGTTCAGGTGTATTCCATTGTCATCGTTGTGGGAAGCATGGTGATGTGCAGGCAGATATCATGCTGGAGATGTAGCTGAGAGTTCTACATACGGTTCCTCAGGCAGCAGGAGGAGGAGGAAGCTGTAAGCTGCACTGGGCCTGGCTTGAGTATCTGAGACTTCTAAGCCCACCCCCAGTGACACACTTCCTCCAGCAAAGCCACACCTCCGTTAGGTAGCACTCCCTCTGAGGTCTGAGGGTCTGGGGGCCGTTTTCTTTCAAATGCCCACAGGCACCACCTCTACCTGGAAGGCGGGGAGTTTATTACAACAATGTACTGGACATTGAGATTGATTGGATGGTCACGTCCCATCCTGTCAGTCTGGGAACAGGCTGGGAAGGTGTCTATCCCTCACCCATGAGCCTCTTTATGCTGAGCTTCTGTGTGCCCTGGATCCTGAAAGCCCCTCAGGAGGGGCTGCAGATGCCAAAGAGAGGCACTGTCCTCTGGTCACTACCAGTCTCTCTCTGCTCCTATGTTTTGGTGAGGCTTTCTCCAGACTCACCCCTGAGTGTCCAGTGGGAAGACTGAATATCCTACCTATGCCTGGGTTTACCCCTACTCTCGTGCATTTTACATGTTCCTTGTGTCTTCAGTAGCCATCTGTGAAACCCCTTTCCCTCTGTGTATTCCTGTTCAGGAAGGGCTTTGGGACACAAGTAGATGTGGGAGCTGGCACTGGCTGGGGATGCCACCCCACACAGCACTCACTGCCAGTTACCATATTTCACAGTCTCTCAGAGGCAGAGGACCCTGTTATAATGGTCCCCACCTCAGAATGAAGAAACGAAATCACAGAAAAGCTAAGGTACTTTTTGAAAGCCATAAAGCAACTGTCTTAGGGTTACCATTGCTGGGATGAAACAACATGACCAAAAAGCAGGTCAGGGAGGAAAGGGTTTAATTCAGCTTACACTTCCACACTGCTGTTCATCACCAAAGGAAGGTGTGATGGCTTGTATATGCTCGGCCCAGGGAGTGGTACTATTAGAAGGTATGGCCCTGTTGGAGTCGGTGTGGACTTGTTGGAGTAGGTGTGTCACTGTGGGTGTGGGCTTTAAGACCCTCATCCTAGCCAGGCAGTGGTGGCGCACACCTTTAATCCCAGCACTTGGGAGGCAGAGGCAGGTGGATTTCTGAGTTCAAGGCCAGCCTGGTCTCCAGAGTGAGTTCCAGGACAGCCAGGGCTATACAGAGAAACCCTTTCTCGAACTCTCCCCCCCCCCAAAAAGACCCTCATCCTAGCTGCCTGGAAGTGAGTATTCTGCTAGCGGCCTTCAGATGAAGATGTAGAACTCTCAGCTCCTCCTGCACCATGCCTGCCTGGATGCTGCCATGCTTCTTGTCTTAATGATAATGGACTGAACCTCTGAACCCGTAAGCCAACCCCACTTAAATGTTGTCCTTTATAACACTTGCCTTGGTCATGGTGTCTGTTCACAGTAGTAAAACCCTAAGACAGAAGGAGGACAGGAACTCAAACACGGCAGCAATCTGGAAGAAAGGGCTGATTCAGAGACCATGAACGGGTGCTGCTTACTGGCTTGCTCCTTGTGACTTGCTCAGCCTACCTTCTTATAGAACTCAGGACCACCAACCCAGGGATGGCCCCTGCCACTATGGGTTGGATCATCCCCTATTGATCACTAATTGAGAAAGTGTCTTACAGCTGGATCTCATGGAGGCGTTTCCTCAACTGAGGCTCCTTTTTTAAAAAAATATTTATTTATTTTATGTATATGAATACACTATCGCTGTCTTCAGACACATCAGAAGAAGGCATCAGATCCCATTACAGATGGTTGTAAGCCACCATGTAGCTTCTGGGAATTGAACTCAGGACGTCTGGAAGAATACTCAGTGCTCTTAACAACTGAGGCATGTCTCCAGCCCATAAGGCTACTTTCTCTGTGATGACTCTAGCTTGTGTCAAGTTGACACAAAACCAGCCGGTACAGAAGCCAAGTGCAGAGGGACCCAAGCACCTAGCCCTGATCTGAACTAGAAGCCTTCCCGGATGAGCCCTGAAAGAAAAGGGGATCTGCCTATGACAGCATATCCTGGTTCCATTCCACACATGTGACAGAAGTCAAAGAAACACAATCTTACTACAATGCCTGAGTTCTCGTAGAGCGTTGGCACACACTGGAAAATGAGTTATTTATTAAGGTGCGTGTTAGTTTGAAACACTTACTTTAAACCAGCCATCTCCAATGCAAGAACTTAAAACAAAAGTAGTGTACTTGGGCTGGAGGGATGGGTCAGTGGGTAAGAGCACTGACTATTCTTCCAGAGGTGCTGAGTTCAAATCCCAGCAACCACATGGTGGCTCACAACCATCTGTAATGGGATCCAATGCCCTCTTCTGGTGTGTCTGAAGACAGCTATAGTGTACTCATGGACATAAAATAAATTAAAAAAAAAAAAAAAGCAGTGTACTTTGTCATTATCCCAGTGGCCACAAATTTGTGATCAGGATGTGACCCAGATCTCATCTCCCGATCTTTATCTTCCTCAGGAGAGGTGTCATTTTCCAAATACAGCCGTGTTCACAGGCTTGCCTTTGTAGTTTAGACGATAGGAGAAAAGGTAGACACTGCTTATTTCTCTCCCTGGGAAGGAATTTTACCAACAGGGAGGGAGAAGAATCAATGCGCTCAAGAGTGCACAAGGCCTGTCTGGTCATAATTCCCTCTGGGTTTCACTCACTGTGTTGGGACAAAGATACCATAACAGTCAGATACTCCCTGGTTGAACTGAACAACCCCATACAACCTCCCCCCAACCCCACCCCGGTCCATCAGCAAGGGTAGAGCTTTGAAGAAACATGTTACTGGAATAGAAAGAGAAATCCTGGGACCATGAAGACCCTAGAGGCAAATCATTGAGGTTTCCCATGTGGGCATGAAGTTAATGCAATTGTTGGGGCTAACTCATCAAACAGTTGATGTTATTCACACCTGTAGCTTCCCCCATGAGACAAACATATAAGTGGGCACTGGGTTAGTTACTATGAGCTGTCTCTTTCTTTTGATGCATAAAGAAGTCTAAACATCATAAAAGCCTGTTCATGGGGGAACCCTCAAAGAAGGGTTTTGGTATCCCAGAACAAGCCTTCCTGCGCATTGGTGCAGGGTCTGACCTGACTTGTTCTCTCCTTGTCTTAGTCAGGATTTCCTGCACAAATCACCATGACCAAGGAGAAGTTGGGGAGGAAGGATTTATTCAGCTTACACTTCCACATTGCTGTTGATCACCAAAGGAAGTCAGAACTGGAACTCAAGCAGGTCAGGAAGCAGGAGCAGGTCCAGAGGCCATGGAGGGATGTTCCTAACTGGCCTGCTGAGCTTGCTTTCTTGTAGAATCCAAGACTACCACCCACAATGGGCCCTCCCCCCTTGATCTCTAATTGAGAAAATGCCTTACAGCTGGGTCTCATGGAGGCATTTCCTCAAGGGAGGCTCCCTTCTCTGTGATAACTCCAGCTTGTGTCAAGTTGACACAGAAAATCAGCCAGTACACTCCTGAAGCCTGATATGCTAAGTTACTCAGATTCGTTGGCTATTGTAAGCTTCAGGGGCAGCATGTGACTGAATCGAGGTGATCTAATACAATCCATTTTGGTTAGTTTGTGACGGCTGGTTGGAAACCTCTGTGGAGGTTTTTCAAGTGAAGTTTGAACTCAGCCAAGAAGAGAAGTATGACTGGCTGCTCACGTCTCAGGAGCAGAAGGTGGTAGTAGATCGATGCCCTCTATATATGGAGAAAAGATTATGCTGAGTTCAAAATCCTCCTGCCATGCATTGCCCGAGGGCTATTCCAAGTTCTCTAAACCACTCTATCTTGTCCATAAAATAATAGAATGTGCAATGGGACCCTGGGAGTCTCTTCCAACTCCAAGAGTTCAGTCTAGCTCTGTATTAGTTACTTTCTCATCCTCTCGTCGCTGGAACAAATGCCTGACAAAATCAACTTAAGGAAGAAGGTGTTCAAGGGCTCCTCCGCCTGTCACAGTGGGGAAGGCATGGTGAATGGGATGTGGGGTGATCGCTCACATTGTACCCACAGTCAGGAAGCACAGAGAGATGAAGGCTGATGCTCAGCTAGCTGTTTCTGTTTTCCTCTTCATTCTCCTGAAACTCTGGTCCATGAAACGATGCTGTGCAAATTTACGTTGGGTCTTCCTTCCTCAGTTAAACCTCTCTGGAAGCACTTTTACAGATACTAGCAAAGCTGACAAAATCAACAATCACAAGTCCACCCCCTTGTCAACTTGACACGCAAGTTGACACTGTACAAAATACAACTCCATGCCTGGTCCCTAAAGTTTCATTCTCACGTTCATCTTAAAGGATACAATCCCATCTATAAGAAAGCCCTGCATCCGTGCCTCACCTCCTTGTGGTGTGTGTGTGTGTGTGTGTGTGTGTGTGTGTGTGTGCGCGTGCGTGCGTGTGTGTTGTGTTAGCTATTTTTCTATTGCCATGACAAAACATGACCAATGAAACTTGTTTTAAAAAGGTGTTTGATTTAAAGGCTGATTCTGCAGCCCAAAGTTCTTAGTGGTATCAGAGGAGGCTGTTGGGGAAGTATGCCAATCGCCTAGCAATTACGAGCTGCTTAGCACTGCGCATGTTCAAACATCACTCCCTGACTCTTGTCTAGGTCTCATCTTCCAGCCTTTGTGAGGCTGTGGCAGTGGCCACACCTCTCACGCTCTGAAGTAAGGAGGCACCTGAGTTCAGGTTTCATCCCCTGACTCTTTCCTGATGGGCAGTCCAGAACAGAAGGGTCACAACCAGCCACCCTCACACGAAGCTTGCCAGATTGTAGCATGTTTACTTCGTCTCAGGTTGAGTTCCCACCTCAGACAAGAGGCATGGAAGGGATACCTCTACAAACGGTATAACCATGCTGCAGGCCACAGTGGACTGCCGATGCTGGGAAGGGGCCCAGGATCACCTGGGTCCTGGAAAATCTCAGGAGTTAGTGACACTTTTGTCATTGTGCTGCGGCAGCATGATGCATTATTGATGTGTCAACAACTACTGTATTTCTGGTCATAAGGAAGCCCAGCTTCTATCAGCCACGGTGCTACCAGATAGGAAGTGATGATGTTGCCAAGGTATTTACTACATCTCCCTGACCTGTAAGTCCATTTCATTGATTTAACCAAAGTATTGGATGTAACTAGCCCATGTTGTGCCAGCAGCAGCGTGCCCATTACACATTTACCGAATCCCCCCATCCAAAGGTCCAAGGCATCTTGCATTTTTAGGAGTGCTGATCCACTGGTAGCTTCTCCAGGAACACATTCTTGGGAAGGTAGTGTTTTAGAGCTTTTTCCGACCTGGACTCAGGCAGGTGTCCTGAACTCCCATTTCCCTCATTTCTTCACATACATTTAGTGTCTGGTTAGTTTTCGACTGTCAGCTTGACACAACTTAGAGTCACTGGGATGAGGTAACCACAGTTGAAGAGCCGTCACAGTCAGATCGGCCTGTGGCCATGTCTGTGGAAGTTTGTCCTGACAGATGACTGAGGTAGAAGGCCCACTCTACCTTGGGCAGCAGCATCCCTAGGCAGATGGTCCTGGGCTGTTATAAGAAAGCTAGGTGAGGGGCTGGAGAGATGGCTCAGCAGTTAAGAGCACTGACTGCACTTCCGAAGGTCCTGAGTTCAAATCCCAGCAACCATATGGTGGCTCACAACCATCTGTAATGAGATCTAATGCCCTCTTCTGATGTGTCTGAAGACAGCTATGGTGTACTTAGATATAATAATAAATAAATCTTTAAAAGAAAGAAAGGAAGGAAGGAAGGAAGGAAGGAAGGAAGGAAGAGAGAAATAAAAAAGGAAGGAGAGAGAAAGCAAGCAAGCAAGCAAGCAAGCAAGCTAGAGGAGCATGAGCCAGCAAGCGAGCCACTGAGCAGTGCTTCTCTATGGTTTGTGCTTCCATTCCTGCGAGAGTTCCTGCCTGGACCTCCCCCAGTGATGACCTGGGAATACAAGACAAACAAACGCTCTCCTCTCCAAGTCACAGCAAGGAAAAGAGAACTAGACCACCCAGCAGCCACACACCTTCCTAATGTTCCATTCTGAGCCACTCCCTACTCGCCTAATAAATCAGGACTAATTACTGCAATTAGCACTCACTGATATTACCTCTCATCATTCCAACAATAATCTTCATTTAATTATTATCGATTATATTAATAACTCGTAACAAAGATCCTCCCTAGGGGGAAACAAAGCAAACTCCAATTCTGGCCCCTCAGCCTAAAATATTGTCTCCAGGCCTCAAGCCTCTGGCCAGCCTAGCTCATTTTGAATACAGGGAGTACAGCATCAGGCTTGGACTTGGGAAGGGAGCCCACTCTCCAACATCCACTGGCCCCCTTGCTCTCATATGTATGAGGGGATTAATAATACCCATTGTACTGGCTAGTTTATATCAACTCAACACAAGCTGTAGTCATCTGAGAGGAGGGAACCTCAATTCGAACAATGCCTCCATAAGACTGAGCGGCAGGTAAGCCTGAAGAGCATTTTAAAAATTACTGATTGACATGGGAGGGCCTGTCATAGGTGTGGCTATCCCTGGGCTGGTGGTTTCTACATGAAAGCAAGCTGAGCAAGCCTTGGTGCACAAGCAACACACCTCAAAGTCCTCTTCAGCTCTTGCCTCCAGGTTCATGCTATGTTTGAGTTCCTGTCCCGACTTTCTTTGATGATAATCAAGGATGTGGAGGTGCAAACATCCGTCAATTGAAAAGCAGCTTCTCCTCCTTCTGGTCTGTCTGGGCCGATGCCCTGAGCAGACCTTGGGCACAAGCTCCATAGCCAGTCCCACAACACCCAGAGGAAGCTCCACTCCCAGGCTCTAAGACGCCCAGGATTAGAGGTGAGGAGGACACAACATCTGTCCCAACACAGGGAGTAACTGGGACCAGTGGGACCCAGGAACACAGGAACTCTGCCAGCCCAGTGGCTAGTGGTTGCTTCGAGTTTGTCTGGGTTGGTGCCCTGAGCAGACCTTGGGCTCAAACTCTGCAGCCAGTCCCAAAACACCCAGAGGAAGCTCCACTCCCAGATGCTCTAACAAGCCCAGGATCACAGGATCCCAGAATCACAAGATCATAGAGACAGCTTGACTCTGAGGAGTTCTGACACCAGCAGGATCACAGGAAGGACAGGCTCTAGTCAAATTTAGCAAGAGCAGGTAGCACTAGAGATAACCAGATGGTGTGAGGCAAGTGTAAAAATTTAAGCAACACAAACCAAGGTTACTTGGCATCACCAGAACCTAATTCTCCCACCATAGCAAGTCCTGGACACACTATCACACCAGAAAAGCAAGATTCAAATCTAAAATCACGTCTCATCATGATGATACAGGACTTTAAGAAGGACATAAATAACTCCCTCAAAGAAATACAGGAGAACACAGGTAAACAGTTAGAAGTCCTTAAAGAAGAAACACAAAAATCCCTTAAAGAATTACAGGAAAACACAATCAAACAGGTGAAAGAAATGAACAAAACCATCTAGGATCTAAAAATGGAAATAGAAACAATAAAGAAATCACAAAGGGAGACAACCCTGGAGGTAGAAAACCTAGGAAAGAGATCAGGAGTCATAGAAGGATCACTGACAGAGATAGAAGAGAGAATCTCAGGGACAGAAGACATTGACACAACAGTCAAAGAAAATGCAAAAAGCAAAAAGCTCCTAACCCAGAACATCCAGGAAATCTAGGACCCAATGAGAAGACCAAACCTAAGGATAATAGGTGTAGAAGAGAGTGAAGACTCCCAAGGTAATGGGCCAGTAAATATCTTCAACAAAATTATAGAAGAAAACTTCCCTAACCTAAAGAAAGAGATGCCCATGAACATACAAGAAACATACAAAACTCCAAATAGACTGGACCAGAAAAGAAATTCCTCCCGTCACATAATAATCAAAACACCAAATGCACTAAACAGAGAAAAAAAATTAAAAGCAGTAAAGGAGAAAGGCCAAGTAACATATAAAGGCAGGCCTATCGGAATTACACCAAACTTCTCACCAGAGACTATGAAAGCTAGAAGATCCTGAGCAGATGTCATACAGACCCTACGAGAACACAAATGCCAGCCCAGGCTACTATACCCAGCAAAACTCTCAATTACCATAGATGGAGAAAACAAGATATTCTACGACAAAACAAAATTTACACAATATCTTTCCACAAATCCGGCCCTACAAAGGATAATAGATGGAAAACACCAACATAAGGAGCAAAACTACACCCTAGAAGAAGCAAGAAAGTAATCTTTCAACAAACCCACACAAATCTAATTCCACCTCTTACAACAAAAACAACAGGAAGTAACAATTACTTTTTCTTAATATCTTATTATGAAAATTAATATTACCAACATATCCTAGCTGATTGAAATCCAAAAATATGAGGAATTAGAAATTTGTTGACTGTCATCCAATGGTCTCTCTAATTTGGTAATTGGAGAAATAGGTCCAATATTACACAATCCATATACACTTTCATCTTGTTTGTATGTGACAGTGTCTGACTGTGCACAACATAATGGTTTTGAAATCTTGCTTCTCCTATCTCAACCTCTCTATTAGTAGTATTGTTTATTTCATGTTTTTACGCTATACTATGGTTTTCAGAACAGCTTACATATTTCAAAAGTTTTTATACAGTCAAAAAGAAAGGTAGACAATTAAATTGGGAGGCAGCTTGCAAGAGAACAACAAAGAGTGAGACTGAATGCTTTGCTTGGCATTTGTAACTATTGTATCAAGTTTGAAGAAGAGGACTTTATAAGTTACTCTTTCTCTGAGATGAATGCTTTTCCAAATTATCACAGCCAATGAACCAGATTCTTACCCTCACCTAATGTTTGTGCCACCCTCCAAGCAGAACCATTGTTCATTGAAACAGTTGGTGAATGACTTTATGGATAGACCATCTTAATACACACACCATTTCTTAAATGAATGTAACCTGTTCTCTGTGGGCTGAGAATAAAGTCACTCACTCAAGTCAAATAACTTTGACCATAGCAGGAAGTCTGTATCCAAAAATCTTGCCCACAATTCACCCCTTGGCACAGCAGAACTGTCAACTTTTAGCTTAGCTACTAGGGAGGTAAAATCCTTCGGTGGCGTGAGGGGCATTGAAGTACAGTCTTAGTACAATGAACTCCAATGTCTAAAAATTGTTCTTATTTTGGGCTTGTATCTCAGTAAGAGCCAAGATTTTAAATTCTACTAAAAACAAGCAAACAAACAAACAAAAAGACTTTATATATTTATGTTCATTTAAGAAAATACTAGTAGTGACCTATTATTTTAAAATATACAGTTAATATGTTTGGAGTTATTTAAAATTTATATTGAGAAAAACATATGTATTTTCAGTATTGCTATAGACAAGCATCTACATAAGACTGTTAAATTGATTGTTGTTTTATATCAAACAACTTTTATAATACTCATTTTTATTATAATATTTACTAAATTTTAAAGAATATGACAAAAAAGGTATTGTAGGTATTGAAGGGGGGTCTCTGGGAGGAGTTGGGGTACAAGAATGTGATTTATTTCTATTTACTTAAAATATGTTTTTAAATGTTAACAAATTCAGATAAATTGAAATTATGTAACTTTTCTCATCATAATGCAAGAAAACTTAAAACAAACAAACAAAGAAGAAAAGCAGCTTCCCAATTCAAGCCCACATCACCAAGGCTGAGTCCTTGCTGACACTCAACAGCCAAGTGACAACCAGGTAACCCATCTACCCCATGCCTCACTTTCTCTAGATGCAGAATGGCGATGGATGGTGCGGGCAGCTCAGGGCTGGTCCAAAGAAAAAGATTCTCTGTTTCTTTGCAAAAGGGGCCCAGGGTCAGGTTTACTGTTGGCCAGAAGCTAAAATGTTACAAAGGGTCGTGGAGATAGCTTGGTGGGTGGTAAAGTCAAGCTTGGCAAGCCTAAAGACCTGAGTTCTGTCCCTGGGACCCAAGGGGTGGAAGTGAAAGATGGGCTCCCAAAAGTTGTCTTCTCACATACACACATGTGCTGTGCATGCACATGAACACACACACACACACACACACACACACACACACACACGAACCTGTACCAGCATATGTACATGCAAACAACATACACACATACTCACACATACACCACATACACGCAAACACTCATGCACACATTCAAACACAAACAGGAAACACACCACACGCACACACATGCATACACACACACACACCTATGCATGTACACACAAACACACGCATGCATACACTTTTGTTTGGTTGGTTTTGTTTTTTTGAGACAGGGTTTTTCTGTGTAGCCCTGACTGTCCTGGAACGCACTCTATAGACGATGTTGGCTTCAAACTAAGAGATCTGCCTGCCCCTACTTCCCAAGTGCTGGGATTAAAGGCATGAATCACTACTGCCTGGCTACACACTTTTTTTTTTTAAGTAGGGAAAAATAAAAACATTGGCAAATGTGGGAAAGAAAACCCAATTCCATTGTTCTTTTTTGTTGTTGTTGTTTTTGTTTTGTTTTCTTTTTGTTTGTTTGTTTCATTTGGTTTTTCTAGACAGGGTTTTTCTGTATAGCCCTGGCTGTCCTGGAACTCACTCTGTAGACCAGACTGGCCTTGAACTCCAAGTTCTGGGATTAAAGGTGTGCGCCACCACTGCAGGCTCCCAAGTCCACTGTTCTGGCTCTGCCAGCTTCAAGGTGCAAAGCTGAGAGAGGATGAGGACTTTGTATGTTCCAGCAAACAGCCCTTCCCTTTCAAAGGGCAGCCCACGGCTACATGCCATGCATTGACTCATTCTCAAACGAGAGTTGAGCAGCTGATTTGGAATCTATGATGACGTAGGTGTGAAAGCACTAATTAGGATGCTCCACTAATAATAGAACCCCAGGGACAGAGGATCCTCAGGTGCCACAGGGTGGGGCTTTCCTGTTTCATGGTTCTCAATAAGGGGCTCCTGGGAGTGCAGGCTGTACCTCACCCTGTGCTCCTTGACCATAGTCTCTCTGTGGCTCATCAGCCTACGCTTCTTTGGACCCAGGAGGAAACCCAGACCTCCTAAAAGGAAACAAGAGATCTCCAGCCCCAGCCAGGTCGCCAGTCCCAGCTGTTGTCTCTGAAGGTGGTCAGTTCTCCAGAGGTAAGGCAGCCTCTTCCCTATAGGTCTTTTCTCCATCCAAAGAAGCTCAGAAGCGGGTGATCTTTGAGAGAGGGTTGCTGCTGTGATGTGGTAGTAGTAGCTATACTTCATATCAGAAAGCCCCAAGGTTCCTATGCCAACCAGGATCCCTGAACTTCTGACCAGTTGCCACTTCGCTCATGCTGGATCCAGGAAAGCCAATCCCACGGCACCCTAAGCCACCCCTGCTTACTTTTATTTGCTCGACGACCACTTGCATCCAGAGAGCGTGTGCTTGGGTATCTAATCTGGATACAGGTAGAGACAGCCCACTTCACACATCGGCTGAGTGACCTGAATTTCTTCATCTGTAAACGGAGCATGGTGTGATCATCTCCAAGCCTGTGCCAAACTGGTTACACACTCTCCCTAGTCCTTGCCAGTACTTTCCTTAAATGTCCTCCCCAAATCTTAGTTCCATACTTGGCCACCACTCCCCCAGTTCTGATCTTCATCTCTCTGCCTGTGTTTCCCCATTTAGTAACAAGAGGAAGTGATCGTAGCAGGGCGCCTGTGGGTTGCTCAGAGACACCTGTTGTGCGCACCCTTGTCCTCATTTCTGTAGCTGCATAGAGTGGTGGGAATCACAGCCACCACAGGCTGAATATTTATTCTGCCATCAACCAGCTGGTGCGGGCAAGGCCCTCATTACCATCCCCGGGCCTCAGTTCCCTCATGCTTATCCTCCACAGGGAATGAAGCTTAAACAACACGGTCCAGGACAAGCTCCATCTCTGGGGTCACTTCTACAGTAGCAGGGATAAGGCCTCAACCCCACCCTGCTCAGGTGCACTACAAAGGACAGAGCTGAGCCAAGCTCTGCCATGGACAGATGCGACTTCAAGGTCTCAGTTTGTCCATCTGTAAATGGGGGAGACAGTAAGGATTAAACATGTTCACTGGCTGCTGAATCTGGCTCGCAACCAGCAGCGCATAAAAGTTGACTTCTGTTTTCACACATGAAATTACATGTTTAATTCCTCCATCCAGAACTCTGAGTGTGAGATGGTAGGGTGGGTGCATCAGACGGCAATGCTGCAGGCCTGGGAGACAGCTCAGTTGATAGAGTGCTTGTTTAGCACGAATCTCTGGGTTTGATCCCCAGCACCACTTGATCCACGCAAGGCAGAACATTCCTCTAATCCAGTGGTACTCAATCTGTGTGATGCCACCCCCTCAGGAACTGAACAATTCTTTCACAGGGGTCTCCTAACAGCACTGGAAAAAACAGATATGTACACTATGATTCATAACAGTAGAAAATGTATAGTTTTGAAGTAGCAACTAAAATAATTTTATGGTTGGGGACCACCACAGCATGAGTAACCGTGTTATGAAGGTTGAGAACCACTGATCTACTCCCAGCACTGGGAAGGACTTCAGAGTTCTCCTCTAATACATAGCCAGTTCCAGGACAGCTGGAAGTATCCCCCACACAAAGCAGATGACAAAGATGTAAATGAGGTTGAAAACTAAGATGTAGGGGGAACAAAGAGATAGATGTTTTGTGAAGTCATAGGAGACCCTCTTTCAGCTGGTTGGCTAGGTCATCATCAGCCATGGGTGTTGACCCCACATGGCAGTATAGGGCAGGCTCTTGAGCGTATTTCCAAAAGAGTCACTTTCTGAACTTACTGATGGGTAGCTGACTGGAATGTGCACCCATATGCCATTAGCCACTGGAGAGTCCCAAACATCCTTGGGGATTTGGAGGCGGAGTCTCTGGTTTCTGAGTTCTACCTCTTAACGTCCTATGGCTTTGCAATGGAAACCAGCATGAAGGTTCTACAAGAACAGACAAGCCAGACAACACAGATGTGCTGCTCTCAAGTAGTTACCCGAAGGAACTAAACGAAATCAGCCAGTGTGATGCTTTTCATAGGCTTGGCCCAGGGAGTGGCACTATTAGGAGGTGTGGCCTTGTTGGAGGAAGTGTGTCATTATGGGCATGGGCAATGAGACCCTCCTCCTAGCCACATGGGAGCCAGTCTTTTCCTAGCAGTCTTTAGATGAAGATGTAGAACTCTCAGTTCCTCCCGCACCATGCCTGCCTGGATGTTGATGTGTTTCCTGTCTTGATGATAATGGACTGAACCTCAGAATGTGTAAGCCAGCTCTAATTAAATGTTGTACTTTTTAAGAGTTGCCTTGGTCATGGTGTCTGTTCACAGCAGTCAAACCCTAACCAAAACAACCAGTATAGAGATACCTGATCACCCAAGTCTGTGAATCAGCCTTGGTGTCCTTTGATGGATGAAGGCATGAAGAAACGTGGTACTTACACACAGTGGAGTTTTATTCTGACACAAAAATGAAGGGACTCATATCATTTGCAGTAATGTGGCTGGGCCTGGATATCATTATGTCTATAGAAGTATGACAAGTTACTGAGTGTGGTGTGGTGTGAAGGCCTGACTAGCCTGGGCTAGCACAGTGTGATAGGTAGTCTTTGTCCTTGTCTTCATCTTCTCACTTTGCCTTGGCCCAGCCCCCAGGGTCTCCATAGCACCTTTCCAGTGGGCTAAACAGAGCTGGCCAGCTACTGTGAACCCCAGAGCCTGACTGGCCAGCAGAATTCCAACTTTGGTTATTGGTCTGATCCCGAGGCTGTCTGCCCTCACTGTCAACCATACCCTCAGTGCAGGCTCAGTTGAGACTAAGGAGGGTCCTAATGAATGTCAGGGGTCACTCAGTCTTATCAGGAAAGGTCAAGGGTCTTAGAAGCTTGAGGCCAGGAACCAAGGATGACAACCTGATACATACCCTGCTATACATAGGAGGATTAGCAGTGTGTGTGTGATGGGGGGAGGGCTTTGAGAGGGGGATGCGCCTGGGAGGGGAGCTGAGATGTTAGGCCGTGCTGGGCTCAGGTCAACACTCAGGTCATGTCCAGTTTCCACTAGAAATGCTAGCAGCCTGAAGGGCTGTGTGTAGAGGCTGAGCGATTCAAGCCCTTGGGTGACCACTAGAGCCAGAGTTGCATGCCAGGGTGTAGCACCTTACCTACAAATAGTCATTCCTTCCATAGCCATGGAATGAACATCGGTTCTGGTGCCTCCGTGGCTCCTGTGCATGCCTCCTATAGGTTCAGATCTTCCAGTATGTGATTCTCCAGCTGATGGGACTATTTGAGTAGGTTTAGAAAGTGTGGTCCTACTGGAGGAGGAATGTCACTGGGGACAGGATTCAAAGGGTCAAAGCAACATTTCCAGTTTCCTGTCGCTGCTTCCTGCTTATAGTTCGACATGTAAGGCCTCAGCTTTTGTTTCTGCTGCTTCCTGTCTGCCATGATGGACTCTCATTCCTCTGGGACAATAAGCCCAAATAAATTCATAGTTCTCTAAGTTGCCTGTGTCATGGTGTTTTCTCACAGAAAGAGGAAAGTTGCTAATACAGCTCCCTTAGAGCAGGCTCCCTGCCAAGGGCAGGCTGGAGGCAAGCAGGGCAAGCAATGGAGAGTAATCCAGCCCTTCTGCTAAGTAAGTCAACATGGCGAGAAGTGGGCAGGGCGCTGAGGGGTATGGGATATCTGCGTCTAGAGTGATAGATTCCCATCTTGCATAGAAGTGAGGTTAGGAGGTGGAGAGAAACCTGCCTGACGCTGTTTAGGGTAAACTTGGGCTTCAATCCCCAGTACTTCCCTTGAGTAAGCACTGCTTGGTAGACCTCAGAGAGAGGGTGACAGGAATTTTCTTGTGGAAATTAGGGGAGGGTATCCCAGAAACGACATTTGAAGTGGGTTTTGAAGAAAAGGACTTGTGAAATGTGGAATGAGGGAAAGAACATTCTAGAGAACGCTGGTCAGGTGAAGGGAGGGAAGCCTGGTGTTCAGAAGCCCGTAAGAGGACAACCTCCATGTTTGCTTAGGTGAGCACTGATCCCAGCTGCTCAGGAAGCCGAGGCAGGGGGATCAAAGTCCAGAGTCTCCAAAAGCAGGTGGCTGGGGATACAACTCAGTGGTAGAGTATTCGCTTAGCATTGCCAGGCCCTGGGTCTGATCCCTGGCTGCTCACTTTGCCTTTCCTGCACCGTCAGAGAGCTCCCACACCATGGCCTGTGCCACGAGCCAGGGAGTAGGTGACATTTGATCATTACTGAAGCTGGAATCAATCGACAATGAGCAAAACTACAAAACACTCTGGGCCGTCACCATCCGACTAGCACATCTCCTTCGGTGGGCATCTGCTAGAGTCTGTGCTAGCCAAGGAAAAGCAGAAAGTCTACCCTGTTCATGAAAAGACCACATGGCCAGGAAGATAATCCTGAGTTTTTGCCAAAAGCCAGTGACATTTACAGACATCACAGGAAGGAGCCTCTTGGCCAGCACACACCCCTCCTGGTCCTCCAGACACCAGCCTTCTTCACCTAGGCCACTGTCCTCCCCAGCAGATGTGAGCAGAGCTTCGAGCGTGGCTTGTGTAACAGAGACTTGCCTAGCTTGCTCTGACCCCTGGCTCCTCAGTACCTCTAAACTACAAAAGGGGGAGAGAAAGAATGAAAGAAAAATGAAGGAGTGGGAAACATTGTATTGAATTTAATCTAACCCAGAAGTGGAAGGAACCAGTTCAGTCAACCAGTTAGATCGTTGTCACATCATCTTTGTCGACTGTGACCAATACTGCATATGGCCCTAACAACACTGGTGTTTTGGTGTGTGTGTGTGTGTGTGTGTGTGTGTGTGTGTGTGTGTGAAAGAGAGAGAGAGAGAGAGAGAGAGAGACAGAGAGAGAGAGAGAGAGGGGGGGGGGGAGCTGATTTCTCCTGAGGGGTAAAGGCAATATGTAGACTGTTGGCATCCATTGAAGGGACATTTCTGACTGGTGTCCTGAGTTTTCTTTCCTTTCCATCCTTCCTCCTTCTCTTGTGACCCATGTAAAGAGTTAGTTATGAGTCGCTATCAATTCTCGGTTACTCTGACACGGAGGTCCCCTTTCCCCTTGCCTCTTTGAAACACACTGGTGTGCTATCGCCCAGCAGGGCACAAAGCCCCGACATTAATTGATGAGGACAGGAAACTCCGCCGCAGTAATCTCGACTCCGAGACGTTGACCCCGTCCCGGGACTGGGAATTCTGAAATGTCATCTCCGCAGCTGTACTTATGATTGCTTTATGTCACACTGACCTGTCGTGTTTACGATTTTTAACAACTGCGTGAAAAAAAAAAGTCTAGTGACATCTGTTGAGAGTTTAATTGTGAGCGTAAAAAAATCATTAAAGGACCAGTCAAGAGATCAGTTTTCATACTGTTTAAATACCACAGCGGCCATTAGGCGCCGGGACTCCGGCGACAGGACTGATTTAGTCTCTGAGTCGCAGCGCTAGGCGCTGCGGGAGAGGACCGGGTGATTTAAATAAAACCAGAGAGCGAGGCGAGAAGGGGAAGCGGAGGAGGGAGGAGGTGCAAGAAGCAGGAGGGTGGCATCTCAGTTTGCGACGGGAAGTGTCGCTCCGGGAGTGGGACTGTGAAAGCATTCCCGGCTCTCCGTGCTCTCTCGGCTGCGCACCGAGGAGATGATCGCTCGGGCGCTCGGCTCTGCGAGCCGCGACTTTGCGCTCCGCTCAGCCGCCACTTTTGTTCCCGGAGCCCGGTCGCCGGGCCGAACGCAGTGCGCACGCGCGGGCGGGGCGGGGCGGGGCAGGCGGCGGGTTCCCGGCCCCGCCCCCTGCCGCCCCGGCCCGCTCCATCCGGGCACTGCCGAATTAGCATCGTGCCGAGGCACAACTTTGCCGCGGCCCCAGCGAGATCCAGGCGCGCGCGCCGGAGGAAATAT
>JADRCD010170070.1:0-16627 GCA_019843815.1 Montemys delectorum | reverse complement strand
TTATTTCTTCCTTGACCAAGTTATCATTGAGTAGAGTGTTGTTAAGCTTCCATGTGTATGTGGGAATTCTATTGTTTATGTTGTTACTGAGGAGCAGCCTTAGTCCATGGTGATCTGATAGAACACAAGGAATTATTTCAGTCTTCTTGTATCTGTTGAGGCCTGATTTGTGACCAATTATATGATCAATTTTGGAGAAGTTAGCATGAGGTGCTGAGAAGAAGGTATATCCTTTTGTGTTAGGATAAAAAGTTCTATAGATATCTGTTAAATCCTTCTGTTCCATAACTTCTATTAGTCTCACTGTGTCCTTGTTTAGTTTCTGTTTCCATGATCTGTCCACTGCAGAGAGTGGGGTGTTGAAATCTCCCATTACTATTGTGTACAGTGTAATGTGTACTTTGAGCTTTAGTAAAGTTTCTTTTATGAACGTAGATGCCCTTGCATTTGGAGCATAGAGGTTCAGAATTGAGAGTTCATCTTGGTAGATCATACCTTTGATGAATATAAAGTGTCCCTCCTTATCCTTTTTTGATCATGTTAGGGTGAAAGTCGATTTTATTCAATATTAGAATGGCTACTCCAGCTTTTTTATTGGGACCATTTGCTTGGAGAATTGTTTTCCAGCCTTTTATTCTGAGGTAGTGTCTGTCTTTATCACTGAGGTGGGTTTCCTGTATGCAGAAAAATGTTAGGTCCTGTTTACACACTCAATCTGATAGCCTATGTCTTTTTATTGGAGAATTGAGTCCATTGATATTAATAGATATTAAGGAAAAGTAATTGTTGCTTCCTGTTATTTTTGTAGTTAGTGCTGGCATTCCATTCATGTGTCTATCTTCTTTTAGTTTTGTTGGGAGATTACATTTTTGCTTTTTCAGGGATGTAGTTCCCCTCCTTGTGTTGGAGTTTTCCATTTATTACCCTTTGAAGGGCTAGACTTGTGGAAAGATATTGTGTGAATTTGGTTTTGTCATGGAACACTTTGATTTCTCCATCTATGGTGATTGAGAGGTTTGCTGGGTATAGTAGTCTGGGCTGGCATTTGTGTTCTCTTAGGGTCTGTATGACATCTGCCCAGGATCTTCTAGCTTTCATAGTCTCTGGTAAGAAGTCTGGTGTAATTCTGATAGGCCTGCTTTTATATGTTACTTGACCTTTTCCCCTTACTGCTTTTAGTATTCTGTCTTTGTTTTGTGCATTTGTTGTTTTGACTATTATGTGGCAGGAGGAATTTCTTTTCTAGTCCAGTCTATTTGGAGTTCTATAGGCTTCTTGTATGTTGATGGGCATCTCTTTCTTTAGGTTAGGGAAGTTTTCTTCTATAATTTTGTTGAAGATATTTACTGGCCCTTTAATTTGGAGGTCTTCACTCTCTTCTATACCTATTATCCTTAGGTTTGGTCTTCTCATTGTGTCCTGGATTTCCTGGATGTTTTGGGTTAGGGTCTTTTTGCATTTTGCATTTTCTTTGACTGTTCTCTCAATGTTGTCTATGTTATCTTCTGCCTCTGAGATTCTCTCTTCTATCTCTCGTATTCTGTTGGTGATGCTTGCATCTATGTTTCCTGACTTCTTTCCTAAGATGTCTAACTCCAGAGTTGTCTTTTTTTGTGATTTCTTTATTGTTTCTACTTCCATTTTTAGGTCCTAGATGATTTTACTCAATTCCTTCACCTGTTTGTTTGTGTTTTCCTGCAATTCCTTAAGGACTTTTTGAGTTTGCTCTTTAAGTGCTTCTACTTGTTTACTTGTGATCTCCTGTAATTCTTTATGGGATTTTTTTGTTTCCTCTTTATGGGCTTATACCTCTTTACCTGTGTCCTCCTGTATTTCTTTAAGGGAGTTATTCATGTCCTTCTTAAGTTCCTCTATCAGCATTGTGAGATATGATTTTAGATCCAAATCTTGCTTTTCCAGTGTTTTGGGACATCCATGACTTGCTGCGGTGGGAGTACTAGGTTCTGATGAAGCCAAGTAGTCTTGGTTTCTGTTGGTAGGATTCTTGTGTTTGCCTTTCACCATCTCTTGATCTCTGTTGTTAGATGTTCTTGGTGTCTCTGACTAGATCTTGTCCTGTCCCTGATGTCCTGCGACTCCCCTGTGACTTGTGAGGCCTCTGCCTTCCGGCTGGTCCTGCTTTATAAAGTCACCGGAGAGAAAATGGCAGATCTCTCCTGAGTCCCTGGGGTAAGCACTCCCTGGAGGCAGGGCCTCCACTTGCAGGGAAGAGGCAGAGAGGGTCCCTGATCCACCTCTGTCACTCTGAAGCTGAGAGGATCCTGTCCCTGCTGTTCTGCAACTCCTCTGTGACTTGTGAGGCCTGTGCCTCCTGGCTGGTCCCGCCTTAGAAATTCACCACAGAGAAAATGGCCTGTACATGATTTTCTAATTGGATTATTTGGTTTGCTGATGAAAATATTTTCCCATTCTGTAGACTGCCATTTTGTCCTGTTAACAGTTTGCTTTAAAGAATCTTTTAGGTTTCATGATGTTGTATTTATTGATTGTTGATCTTAGTTCCTACACAATTAATGTTCTCTTCAGGAAGTTGTCTCCTGTGTCGAGTGATTCAAGGCTATTCTCCAATTTCTTGTCTATCAGTAGGGTTCAGTGTACTTGGTTTTATTTTGAGGTATTTTATCCACTTCGACTTGACTTTTGTGGAAGGTGATAGATATGGATCTATTTGATATGGATCTATTTGTATTCTTCTACATACAGGCATCCAGTTAGACCAGCACCATTTGTTGAAGATGTTTTCTTTTTTTTCCAGTGTATATATCTGGCTTCCTTATAAAATATCAAATGTTTATAGGAAAATGGACTTATATCTGGGTCTTCAGTTTTATCCCATTGATCAAAGTGTTTGTTTTTATGTCAATTCCATGCAGTTTTTATTACTATTGTTTTGTAGTACGCTTGTGATCAGGAACAGTGATACCTCCAGAAGTTCTTTTATTGTACATGGATTTTTTTAGATATCCTGGGCTTTTGTTGTCATTGTTTCTCCCTATGACATTGAGTATTGTTCTTTCAAGGTCTGTAAAGAATTATATTGGAATTTTGAAGGGGTTTGCATTGAATCCATAGATTGGTTTTCATAGGATGGCCATTTTACTGTGTTAATCTTAACAATCTATGAGCATGGGAGTTTTTTCCATCTTCTGATATGTTCTTCAACTTTCTTCTCTAAAGACTTGAAGTTCTTGTCATACAGATCTTTCACATACTTGGTTAGAGTTGCCTCCATATATTTTATATTATTTGTGTCTATTGTGAAGGGTGTTGCTTCCCTAATTTGTTTCTCAGTCCATTTGTCATTTGTATTTAGGAGGGCTACAGTTTTTTTTTTTTAAGTTAACTTTGTATCCAGCCACTTCCCTGAAAGTGTTTAGCAATTGTAGGAATTCCGCGGTAGAATTTTGGGGATTGCTTACATATGCTATCATATCATCTGCAAATAGAGATGCTCTGATGTCTTCCTTTCCAACTTGTATCCCCTTGATCTCATTTAGCTATCTTACTGCTTTAGCTAGAACTTCAAACACTACATTGGTTAGATACAAAGAGAGAGGACAGCTTTGTCATTTCCCTGATTTTAGTGGAATTGCTTTAAGTTTCTCTCCATTTAATTTAATGTTGGCTATAGACTTGCTGAAAATTGCCATTATTATGTTTAAGTATTTCCCCTTCTGGTTATTTTTATATATTCTCAAAAAATATATTTGTGTTTGTCTGTTTAATTAAAAGAGGCACAATTTGTTAGAGATTTCAGAATTATAAAATGGAGGCAGCCTTAGAGCCAAGGGTAGTGAGGATAATAAAACGCCACTTATAAAATATATCTTATTTATTCTTGATATGTCCATCTAGAGGAAAGCCATAGCCATGCCAAGCTCCCTCACAGCTTCCATTCTCAAGGACATCTGGTGCAACACAAAGCTTCCCCCTTTGCCTCTGTTGTTTTAAGCTTTCATAACTCAAGTCCTTCCTTATTGTTTTATGCTTTTTTTTTTCTCTTATCCTACCCAGACTAACCCATAGTGCTTCTCATTTCCAAGATAAGTGTGGCTATATCTCACAATCACTCATTTTCCTTTATTTCTTCCTTGAGGTCAAAATACAGTGACACATACATCAGTGTTTTCTGGAAATGTGTCACTCAGTTTCCTGGTGTGGCAAACCCGGTTGATGGCTCTAGCTGTTCCCTACTGGGTCAGTTTTCACTCTTGTCTTCCTTCTGCATGCTGTTACCTGCCAATGACTCAATAACTAAACTTGGACAGTGACACCTGAGACACTTTTTAACCAGACTCTGGCACTCCATAGTGCTGGCCAAAATTTCCTTAGAACTATATTAATCCTCAAAACTAATGTACCTGGCCCTCCTTAATCCCCATTTCCTTTACAAGCTTCTACTTCCCACTAAGATCTGAAGGACACCCCTCTACACACACACACACCACCACCACCACCACCACCACTCTTTATTGCTGTACCTCCTTATCCTTCACAAATATTCTGGTCAGATCTTGTATCTGCTTCTTAGACTTCACAAATTTAAATCCTTGCCAGGCTTGATGGCATGAGTCCATAATCCCTTCATGAGGAAAAAACAAAAGGATCAAGAGTTCAAGGTCAGGCAGGATTACACAGCAAGCTCCAAGCCACTGTAAGCTACATGGAAATACCCTGTTTCAGAAAAGAAAACATTATAACCACACAAAACCTGCGTATCATGAAAGATCTGACTTCCCCTTTCATCTCTTCAATTACTCTAGGACTGCATCCCTTCAATGGCTTGCATGACTTCATTCTCCTCCCTTCATTTTGATTCTTTCCATTAAACCTATATGTAAGCTTAGAAAGCCCCTGTGGAAAAAATGAAAAGGCTCCTAACCTTCTAAGAAGGGGCATTTCTTTCCATGTCCCTTCATATAGTCATTCTTTCCTCTCATTTATTCCTTAATTAGTAAAGTGTTCTTTGGATGCACACTATTAACTCCTAACAAACAAAGAAAATAAATGTGTCCCATGTATCATAAACTTAAAAGTGGAAAGGCTGTTTGTTCCTCCTCCACCTCTGGGCAGTGTGGAAATAGCATCTCTGCCTTTAATTTAGAGATGCATAGCTTTCACCCAAAGTGTTTAATTCACGAATGCCAAACAAGTATGTTCTGAAGGGGAAATGGCGACTGTTTTATTTGTCCCATTATGTCCAGCTACACAGAGAATGAATAAATGCAAGGGAACTCATGTTTTGCAACAAAGGCTCTCCTGCAATAATAATGGGACATAGACCATTTAGAGAGCGAGCTTCTTCTCGTACCATGGAGCTCTCACAAGGTTCATCTCAAAATATCTTTGACAGCATACCCCCTGGGTAAACATATCAAGAGTAACTTAACCTCTCTACCTGTCACGTGAAAGAATGCTATCTCCCTGGATAACTGACTCCACTGTCTCCAGTGTGACAGGTTGTTGGTGGTGAGTCATCTCTCTATCATCTACAAACATTTAGGAGAATCTTTTTGCCAGAATTAACTTCATTGCTGCAGGGAAACTGGTGGAAGGATGGTTTGCTGCTTTGATTTGACACAACAAAGCTCAGAGAATTGCATACAAGCAGACATGATGCTTCTACTAGGATATTGGAGACAGGGTGCTGATGCTATGAAGAAATCCAATATTTCAAAGCTTATCAAGTCACACGGTTGAGTAGTGAGATTGCCACATAGTCTAGACCTGGAACTCCTTAAAGAACACTATCTAAACCAGTTATGCAGATAAGCACACCACAATTTTCTGTAAGTTATTCAGAAGGGACTTTAGGATAAGGATGGAAACATCCAGAAAGACAAGAAGGAAACTTTGACCTGTTCAGTGGCACAGAAAACGAATTCCTCATGATAATGGAAGGAGAGAGTAAACTGATCCATTTATGAACCAAGGAACACAAAGCCACCCAAAGTAAGAAGTATAAGGGGAATTCTTTATGGTCCTGCTAATACTTAATTTAGTTTTGAACTACTAGATCTCTCTGAGAATAACATTTTGATTATATGATTCTCTCAGTTTGTGGGGTTTTTGCTATTGTTGTTGTTGTTGTTGCTGTTATAGCAATCTGTAGTGTACATAACAGTGAAAAGTTGTCATGTGCTATCTTAACTCACAATGAAGCCGATTCCCTCTCCAAGTGGGATGGCTCCCTCTCCAAGCTTGTTTGTTTCAAAGTGCTCTCCAAGATTCTTTGCTTGGGGCTGGGCAAATCTAACACAGTGATTGGGAGGGAAGGGAGCAGTAAAATGTCCATATAGAATCCAAAGTGAGAATTCTCTTACTGTGCCTAGCACCATTAAAAAAAAACCTGTAGGCTTTGATTTTTTTTCAAATCCTACTTTAATCAGGATTCTTAAATGCCCCAACCTCCCTTTAAGCCCACTGAACAGAGATAGTGAGGAAAGGTTAATAGGAAAAGAGGGTTGTGGACCTGTTTAGAAGTAGTTCTTCCAAGTGATTCCAGTCTTTATTGTCAGGATATTAGCAGTCCAATTTTATAGCAAACAGAAAACATGAATTAGTAGCAGTGGCTTGATCCAGGAGAAACCACCAGGCTCCACTGAACTGGCACGAGTCAGCAGAAGCGGCAAGGATCAGTCAGAATACCATGAGAAGTTCTTTGGTGTGTTTCCCTCTATGAATGCTTATACTAGCAAAATGTTGCAAGGTATAAGCAATGCAAGACCATCCTCTCACTGTCTATGAGGCTAAATTTATATTCTTTTTAAACATAAGGTGCCTTCTCACATAACTGCTTCAGTAAAGCATCCTTTCATGTGTCTACTAAAACAAAACACCCTCTCATAAGACAGCTTCCCAAAAAACATTTCCTAACACGCCAAGTTTCCAAAGAAACCAGAAATTTCCACTTCAAAGATCCTTGGGTTTAGCATGGGATTAACTCTTTCCCCTTTCCATAGTGTTCTTGAGCAGGGGCACATCAAACCGAGCTAAGGTGACTGTACTCCTCTACTTTTGTTTTCTCCAACTCATGTTATGGTTGATATAATGTAGTCTCCCAAAATGCTGGCACTATTTTTGGAGATTTTGGAAACTTTAGAAGTCAGGCCTCAGGAAGGAAGTTGGTCTCTGCAAACATGCCTTTGTAAGCTATATATAGCTACCACAAACACACACATACACACACACATACACACACACACACACACACACACACACACACACACACACACCGCTCTTTTTCTTACACATCTGACACATGCTCCTACTACCAACATATTCTGCCTCACCACAAGCCAGAATCAGCTGAGTCAAATACTATGGACTGAAAGCTCTAGAGCCACAGACCAAAGCAGACCCCTACTGCCCTAGGTTATTTATGTTAGGTAGAGTGTACAAAAAATATAAAAGTGATAGGGTATATAACTTTGTCTTGTTTTAAAGATGTTTTATTTCCTTGTTTTTATTTTAAAATAAGTGTTTTGTCTGCATATATATCTGTGTACCAGAAGTAGTGCCTGTGAAGCCAGGCAAGGCATACAATCCCTGTCTATTAGAGTTACAGATGAAGATGTGCTGCCAAGTGGATTTGGGAATAGATCTTTGAAGAACCTAGCAGCCAGTGCTCTTAATCACTGAACTACCTCTCTTGTGAGGCCAGGCAAGGTGTACAATCCCTGTCTATTGGAATTACAGATGAAGATGTGCTGCCAAGTGGATTTGGGAATGGATCTTTGAAGAACCTAGCAGCCAGTGCTCTTAATCACCGAACCACCTCTCCAGCTCCTTCTGACTTTTATCAGATTTTATCTGATTTTGCTAGTTCATTGTATCATTTTTATGAAGATGGATTTTACAATCTTCAGAACATAATAGTTTCTTCTCCTCAAGCTCTTCTTCTACTAAAATAAACACAATCAAATGTCTCCATCTACTTGGTGCAGTTCTCCACAGGCAGACAGTCTATATAAGAAATCACATTGTTGCATATATTTAGTTAGCCCATCCATTCTGCCTAAGCAAGACAAAGTCTCGTATTTTTACTAGACATAGAAATAATGTCATCGACATAGCTAGTTGTTGTTGCTGTTCACTTTTGTCTTCATATTCAAGTATTGCTAGCAGTGACTCATTTGATACAAGGAAGAAAGAAGGCAACCTTCCTTATGCCAAAAGGATGTGGATGACAACCTTATGGATGACTAGCATACAGGAAGTAGCTACCATAGAGATATTTCTTCCATATTTGTTAGTAGCACTCTGCTGACTACTGAGCTTTGTATTACCTAGACCCTGAGCTACAGTACACAGATCTTGAAAGAAATACCAGTCATTCTTACCAACAGCCAAACAGTGGATGGAGCTTGGTGACTCTTATGGAAGAATAAGAGGGAGGATTGAGGGCACCAAAGGACATAGGAACCCCACAGAGTCAGCTAACCTGGACCCTTGGGGCTCTCAGAGTCTGAACCACCAACCAAAGAACATCCATGGGCTGGACCTCCATGCTTATATGTGGCAGCTGTGCAGATTGACTTTCATGTGAATACTGAACAAATGGAATGGAGGCTATCCCAAAAGCTGTTGCCTATACTTGGGATATGTTCTACTAGCCTGGCTGCCTTGCCTGGCCTCAGTGAGACAGGAAGTACCCAGTTTCACAGAGGCTTGAAGTGCCAGGGTGGGGAGATACACAGAGAGGTCCCCAAATACACACAGAGGAGAAGGGGAGGGGGGATAGAGGAAAGACTGTGGGACAAGGTGACCATGGTGGGGGGGGGGGAGGGGCACAGCGAATGGAATGTAAAGCGACTAAGTAAAAAATTAAATTAAATTCAATAAATTAAATTAAAAGAAAGGAATACCAGCTATTCTATAGGACCTCACCCAGGCCAGTTGACCTACTCCTCGATGCTTGCCCTAAGGCAAAGTGTCATTCTACCCAGGGCAATGCTCTTTCATGAAGCAAGAGCCAGAGAAAGACAACATCAAAGTAGGAGTGACATGATAACTTAATGGAAGCTCTTCTAACAAAATAGGATGTTTTATGTTCAAATAAACTGGAAGAGCCAAGCCTCTCTGAGGGGGAAAAAATGAATGGCAATATAAAAGGCAAGATGCAAAGAAAAAACAGAGTTTCTGTAAAATGCTGAGAGGATAGTTATTACACCAGCTGGTTGCGTTTGATTAACCCTCGTCATACCTGCCATCTCATGCTGTTTCAGTTAGACCTCATTTGAGCCTCTTCCAACCCCACAAGTAAAACATAATCACCAGGCATAATGTGCCCTTACTGGATTCTATTCCATGTTTATATGGGAACATTAAGATTTATAGCTGCACGTTTGAGGTTAATCTCTTAACCTCAAAGGATTAAGAATATGAATTATAATACTAAGGGCCTAGAAATGTAGATAATGCAAGGAAAAGTCATAAAGACATTCTTAGTTTAAAGAGAAAAAAAATAAAATTTATTTTTTAAAAAGTTTGGTCTTCTGAGATATAAACAAGGGCATTCTCTTGCAAACCATGTTGCTTTTAGTATAAAGTAGGCCTTAGAAGAATAAGAAACAGTCCTGGATTCTAGTGGACTTGAACAATGATCACCTCTATTCTTTACATCTTTGTCTCCAAAGCTGTAAGACTCAGGATATATTCTCATCATAGTGTCTCTGAAACTTTTCTTTGTTAACTAAAAAATAAATGTTGTTTCCTTACCTAGTGATTTGTGTAGCTGTTGCTATTTAGTTCCATTACACAATTAATTACATCTGGTTCAATTTGAATCCCATACCACAAAAAGCCCATCAATCTCCTTTGTTTTCTCCAACTGCACACCTTAAGACTCCGTCTGGCATTCCCCTAGTTATAAAGGTCATTGACTTATATTGAGAAGCTGGGAGACTTTAATAGATAAGATGCATTCGTGTTACCTATGTTACTTTAGTGTCTGGAAACTCTTCTGTCAGTGATGCTGGGCATTTGCTGTTGATTGGGACTGAGTAACCGTTGGAAGCAAAGAGAAATCCAGTGAAGGGACTGAGATGCATCTATGTTGGTAGAGCCTGCACAGAGTTGTAAGTACCACATAAGCCAGGAGTGGTTGTAAATGCCTGTAGTTGGATCAAAAGCTCAAGGTCGATGTGGGCAACATAGGATGAAGCCAGCCTGAGACACATGAGACACCAACAAGCAGGTGAAGATGATTACAGGCTGATCTCATGCAGACTTGGACAGAATCTTGGATATGTTTAGCTCTTCTACAGTTTTCAATATTTTTGTAAAGAATATCTGTCAAGAAGTGTTAGAAATAAATCATAAGGTCACTGAAAATAGAATAGGAAGAGCCATTAAAATAAACCTAACATATGGAAAGAACATTTAGAAGGCTGCCAGCCCCTCCCATGATACGTATAGAGTTAAATTCACTTATATCCATACCAAAGACTCATGTTCCGACATGAAATACTAAGAAGGAATAAGGACACCTTATTACTTTGATCAGTGTTAAGGTCAGAAAAGGGGTTTGACAGACTATTTTCAGTGGGAGTGTCTTGCAGGGAATTTACTAAGATAAGTTATCTCAACACACAGGATTAAGACTAGAGTCTCTAATTTCATTTCTTTATTTGATCATTTTGTGCAAAGTCTCAGAAATAGTTAAGGGAAGGCCAAGGAGTTTTCCTGGCTAGATTATTGAGAAAATGCTTTCTGTTTCTAACAAAATAGGCTCTACTAACATCGATGTCAGGCAGCCCCAAGATTTGTCTGTAGTTGTGCATGCACCACTAACCATAAGGACATCAATAATGGTTGACTCCTTCCTCTATTACATCCTTCTAATGAAAATTGTACTCCCATGAGGATATTTTCTTCCTGAAGCCTTCTCAAGTGGGCTGCTTTCTTCCCACACACCTGAACCACCAAAACCTGGAGGTGGGAGATAACGGGCTGCGTGCTCCTCGACATCACTCACACACATTCAAGCTCCTCCACGACGTCCTCAAAGTTCTCATATCAGACTCTATCATCACCTTCTCTTAGCTCCCTGCCATCGTCATGAACTATATAGATTCACAGAGTCACCTACTTTTGTTCACATGTTAAAATTTTCATTTCCAAAGTTCATTGTCACTGTCCAGTCACATCATTGTTGGTGATTGTAACACCAGTGAGAATAATGCCTTCAAGAAATTCCTTCCTGGGGCCTGCAAACCATCCATGACTTCAATTTGAAGCATTTTATTCTAGGATCATTTCCTTCTGATATCCTTAATTAATCAAACAGGCAGCAAGTGATCAAAAGTACAATCATCTCTGCATCTCTATTGAATTCCGTCATCTTCCCTTTCTTCCTGCTTCAATTTCTCAGCAAAACTCCAAAGCTAGTCAAATCTGCTTTACTTGTTAGATGACTATAATGGTTAACCCACCAACCATTCTACGCAATCTCATCTTAGAAACATGAGCTCTATGTACATGGGTCCTTTCATCTTTCTGCCTATCTCTGCTTCATGCAGGGCTTTTATTCCAAATTTCTCCAAACCATGTGCCAAGCAGAACGAGGATGGCAGATGATACTGTTTCCTTCAGCTACATATGCCCATAGGCAGAACTTATGTCAAGCACAACCCTGTGCAGTTTCCAGTACAACAGCAACATTCTTCAACACACAAACATGTCTTTTTTGAGACACAGTCTCTCTGTGTAGCCCTAGTTGTCCTGGAATTCACTATGTAGACCAGGCAGGACTTGAATTCACAGAGATCTGCCAGCCTCTGCCTCTGAGTGCTAGTGTTAAAGTTGTGCACCACTTCACTCAGCTTCAAGTTCCCCTCTGCAAGTCCGATGGTCTTATTTTGTGTGTAGGTCATGGCTCTAAAAGGTCAGAAGAAGTTGTCATAGATACCAGACCCAATTTCCTTCTTAACTTAATGACTTCCTCCCATCCTTATTCTCAATTGACAAGCTTTACTTATGTTACTAATGACAATAAATTCTATTCAGAGAAAACTTTCTACGATGGGAAACCCTTGTAATCTATCATTTTACATAATTGTACCCAGCCTACCTTCTGTCTAACTTCCTCACTACAATTGATAGCCCCGCCCCCTGTGTCCCTTCTAACCCATTACAGTTATTCTGAACAATTCTTGACTCTCTTGCTCAGCTCCATCGGCTCTCCTCTCCCTGTAGTTTATCGTTCTCATGTCTGTTAAACAACGAAGATGCTATTTTTTCTGCCTTAAAACAAGTAAGTCACACTGGACATTTCTCTACCCACTTCCACCCATTTCTTTCCTTTCTTCCAGACAAAATTTCTGAACACCTAAGTTTGCAGTCTTTAGGTTCTATTTTTTTCCTCCCTAAGTATCTTGAATTCTTTTAAAGTGTTCTTAGAGAATAAGAGATGGCACTCATATTGCTAAATCCAGTCAACAGTCCTTCCTCAGCTTATTTGATTGATCTACAACAGTTAAAATTGGACATTATTATTATTATTATTATTATTATTATTATTATTATAATTTTGGTTTTTAGAGACAGGGTTTCTCTGTATAGCTCTGGCTGTCCTGGAACCCACTCTATAGATCAGAACTCAGACATCTGCCTGCCTCTGCCTCCCAAGTGCTAGGACTAAAGGCATGCGCCACCACTGCCCAGCTATTATTTTTCTTAAAACATGTTCTTAAACTGGATTTGAACACTTTCAGAGTTCTCTGTTCTACAACACCCCATCTTCCATCTCTTTCCAAGTTACATTGTTTCATACTTTCTCTACCATATTTGCCCAAAGCCTCAATTATCTAATCTAGCTATGCTTTATAGGAATTTAAAGTACCTATAATACACTTGGTAATCATAATAAAATATCAGTGCTGAGGGCTGGGGCTATCGGCCAGTGGAAGAAAACTTGCTTAGTAGCCATGAGGCCCCTGGGTTCAATCCTTAGCACCACATCTGTGTATATCCCTGTACTCATAGCTCATTTCGCAAGCACCTGGACTGCACAAAGAGATATCTCAAAAACCAAACTGCCAAGGTTCAGTCAGTGCTCTCGAACAAGCACCAGAAGTCCTTCTACAGTTCTCATTGGCTCCCAGGTGAAGATAATGGAAAAGGTAATAAGATGTGCCTCCTGCCTCCTGTGTTAAATACAATCTGTAGGTCTTCATTTTGGTGAGTTGTAGTTGATGTATTTGTATCTCTGGCCTTCTCTCAACCTCAGGCTCACATATCAACTGTTTGCTGTTCCACTTTGAATTCTCAAACTTAACATCTTTAAAATAGTCCAAAGTTCCAAGCTCCAGCCATATGTTCTCCTCCATTCTTTATAGTCTCGACACAACATTCCATCCCTATAACTTCTTAGACCAAATTCTTGAACCTCTTCCTTATATGTCTTCTTCCTAGTCTACAATCCATTTGGCAGATTTTGCTGTTTTAGCCTCAGTCCTACTTCTATTTGGTGCTAGCTGCTATGCTCCCTCATATCCAAGACTGGCACAGTCCCAACTAGCTTTCAGGATAAGCAGGAGATAGGCTTAATTCAATGCTATGGTTGTAGATTGCTCCGCCATAGACTATCATGGTAGACTCCTAACCTGTCTCTCTGGCTTCATCCCCCATGGTGTCAGCCTGGTCTTCAAAATGGGACTCCAAAATGTGTTCTACTCTCGTCACTCTCTATTCAAAATACTTATTTCTTTAATTACATCAAGTAAAGCTACTGGTCCTTTGGAGGGTCATGCCCTCTGATGCTGCTTCACTGGTGCAATTCTACTTTACTCTTTGATCTGGATACAGCACCTCCTTGCTGGTCCTTCATGACACCCAACTTTTACATCAGGACATGCCTCACTCCCTCTTCTTTCCCACCCAGTATCCAATTCATTAGAAAATGTTAACTGACCTCAATCCATAATTTGTTATGCCAAATAACTAACTCCATCACTTTCCTTTTCTCTGGTATGCTACAGAACATACCTCAACTTTCTCCCACCCACAGCCCCCCTCTCCACTAACTAGAGCATGAGCTCCGAGGTCAAGGGAATCAGCTGCTATATTCCAACTCCTAGAGCACAGAGATGGGATTCAGTTTATTCACTGATTGAATTCACAGTTCACAAATCCTGTTTGAAGTCACCACCACCCCTGTAAAGGGACATCTTTGAAGCTCCTTCGAGTGCAAATTACTGGCCTATCTTCTTTGTGTCTGCCCAGCTCTAGTTGCCCCAGTAAAAGGATGGTGTGATTTATCAGGGGAGCATCAATAGCTCTTTCAGTCCATCTCTAGCTCAGCCTCTCACAAACCTCACAGGAATATCTCCTCTGTGATTTTTCTGCTAGTCAGTAGGTCAGCTTAATCAACTTCATGCCCCTGAGAATTCTTTACCTAGTTTGGAATGGAACCTTACATCAGCATTTTCTCAACATGCCCAGGCTTTCTTATCATTTTTCCAGGCTTTAGAAACACTGCTGGGGTGATTATCTCCCTGGTATCAGAATGACAGCCTAGTTCAATGGGATTTAAATTTCACTGTAAGACATACCTGGATGCTTGAACTCCCCCTCCCTAGTGGAGTTCTTTCTTAACATGCAGGAGCCCTGGACTTGATTCTTAGCACCTGAAGAAAATCGCCTGGAGATTTTTCCAGAAAAAGATTTCTGGGAAAAAGAGATTCAGATTATCTTGATAGGTTGAAAAAAGAGAACACAAATTTCTAAAAGAGGTCACAGGTGCTGTCTGATAGCAAGGGTCCCAACACCACATTCAGAACCACCTTTCTAGTTCTTTCCAGTTAGTAGTATCTCTGTGAAGGGCTCTCCTGTGTCTCAGTATTGGGTTAGACAGCACTTTCTGAACTCACTGCCGTTCCCATCCCCTTATAATTAGCCTTTCCTCTTCTGTTTTCTTCATGTTATGCTGTACCCACATGTACATTTGTTTACATTATATATATACATATAAATATGGACATTATTGAGTGGATACCACAAACAAGAGCATGCAGTTTTTTTCTTTGATAATATGTAAGCTCATTTAATATTATATGCTCCACATCTGTCCATTTTCTTGCAAAAATTTAACTTAATTGTTCTTCAGAGCTGAGTAGTATTCAGTTTTGTACATACATGTATGTATCTGCATGTGTGCATATGTGTATATACACCTAACCTTCATTACCCAACTTTTGATGGACAGCTAGGTTGATCTCAATTCTTTGCTATAGTGAACAAAGCAGGAATGTTAAGCAAATGCTTAACACTTTCAAATGTCATGGAACAACAATACATTTTCTCATCAATTATTTATCTTGCACAGTCACTTTTATATGTCTTGTGAAAGGTTAGATTACCTGTACTCTGACATTTATACAGAGTATGAGTATTTTAGCATATTAAAGACTTTTTGTTAAGTTGCAGTGATGCCGATGTGGTTATAGTTTTAAAAACTCAGAAAGAATGCATTGAAACTCACTCAGCTGGTAATGAGGTTTAAGGTTTTTTTCCAAAAATAAAATAGTAAAGGGCTGTGAAAAAGTATATTGTCTACAAATTTATGTCTGATGTTCCATGGAAAGACCATGAAAAGATTAACATTAGCATATTCATCAGGCTCAGTGCATGTTTCACAATGTGGGACATCACTTAACAAATAGAGAAAAGGATCAAATGAAGATTCCCTGTAAGGAATGAAGGATAAACTGAGAACTTTGCCAAGAAACACTTGCTCTAGTACCCAGAGAAGCTCCCTATCAGAGACAATGACTCTGGCCTCAGGTTTCTCTCACTGAAATCAGTTCATTATTCCCATCCTATTGCTTCAGAGTTCTCAAGCCCAAATCGCTCTCTCTTAGACTTACGGGTTTTTTTTTTTTTTTCTCTTGTAGCTTTTTGTAAGGGGTTAACTATCCACAGTTTCCTTAACAGGTCAGACAGGTTTTCACACTGAGTTCTTTAGAAAGCTCACTCTAAATTGTCTCCCACATATTATTTGAGAATCCTTTTCTAGCCACCTACTAAAATATTTACTTTGGGGGTTTTATTAGTCTTTCACTCAAATAGGTAGCAATTTCCCAACCCTGGAATGCCCCTGGTTACTAAAAGAAATGTATTAGTTTCGAGTTCTTCCCCCTGCTCCATAATTAGGATGGTGTGAATGGGCTGACAAATAAATTTTAAAAATGTACATCAGTCACAAAGTGAGCAAGTCAGCCAGAAACTCGGCACTTAAGAAAAAGCAAATAGATAAAGAAATAGCAAGTATACAATTAAAGTTTTATTTAAAATGAAAAAAAGAAAGAACAAACAAATCTGGCATTGAAACTGGCCTGGTAGAAATGAAATCTAAGGAGACACTTTCATCTTTTAATATGACTATCAAATTATTGAAACAATGGACTCCATGGGAATGGGAATTTCCCCAGGAATCTCTTGAAGGGAGCCAGTAAAAAGGGACTATGTCTCCCATCAAAAGACTTCACAGGGCACTTGTCAGATCTCTGTACAGGCTGAGACTGACTGAGACACTGACCTCTGTGGTAGGCAGGACCATCCTTTGACACGGAGTGCTAAGATGTGCATACCCCCTATTTAACCT